>JARHVA010001222.1:2600000-2680000 GCA_037957365.1 Torreya grandis | reverse complement strand
TAGTAATGGAATTACTAGTTTAAAGGAAAAGAATAAGTACATCAGTGTGTGTGCACACCTTATCTTTATTTGAGTTGAATTTGAGTGATTTGGTGAAATTGAATTTGAGTTTTTTTATATTGACTGACCTGCAACCATGATCATGTTACAATGTAAAATTAGTGCATATAATATGGGTTAAAATTACTTGAAATAGATTGAAATTAAAATAGTAATTTTTAAGAGTACATCTATGTGTCGATGTAACCACCTTGCCTATTAATTAGTTATTTTTAAAAATATTTATCATTATAAGGCTCTAAAACTAAGATTAAGATAAATATAGATAAATATTTAAAGTGCATATATTCAGAGAGAGAGAGAGAGAGAGAGAGAGAGAGAGAGAGAGATTGGAAGGCACATGCCCCTAGCATTGGATCAAGAGTGAGTTTCCACCTGGTAGTTGAGATTATCTCAATTGTGTAACCCAATGATACTTATAACCTAGCAAGGTTGGTTGATATAATTAAATCCAACTTGAAAAATTGGAAAGATTGAGTGTTTAATCACATAAAACATACCAAAAAGGTGAATCAACTACATCAATAGATTGGTTCTCTAAAATCTATAAAAGTCTATGGGGTATTATTATGTGCAATAATTTTTTAATCTAAAATTAATTTAGATTTTGTAATATTAGTCACATATTACATATCATATTCACATTAGATATGTTTCTTGTTAAAACTTTTTATAAAAATGGTATCATGTATAGAATTCTACCATAATTATGAATCTGAAACATATAATTATGTGATTTGGCAAATTTAGATAACTGTGTAAGTGTGGAGAACATGATTCCAAAGCATTTCCCTACTATATATGGATAAAATTGATGTGATATAAATAACAATGTGGATGGCACATTTTCAAAACATTCCCCTACTATAAATTGGGTGTGTTTAATACTAAATAGGTGTGGAGAACATGATTTTAAGGCATGCCCCCACTAAATCTTTGATTCAATATAAGTACCATGCTAAATGAGTTTGAATAACATGCTTCTAAAGCATGACCCTACTAAATATATGAATTTATATAAGTACCATAATGAATTAATGTGGATAAAATGCTTCAAAATCATGCCCCAAATGAATCTAAAAATTTTGGAAGTGAGGAATCCATATCCATATGATATGCCCCCACTAAATCTAATAACTATGTAAAATGTGGAGAACATGTTTCCCAAGCATTTCCCCCACTTTGAGCTAAGGGAAAAATAGTACCTATAATTTAAATCACCTTTAAAAAGTAATATAACTTTAAGATGTGTGAATGTAACCTTGCAACATATATAAGGAATATGTCTAGGTAAATGTGTCATTGAAGCACATAGAACTGATTTGATCACATGTAGGCCTAAGATTCATAATAAATATCATGGAAATTTTTAGAAAGTAATATTAAAATATCAATAAGAAAATAATCACACACATAAGATCACTCAAAATCAATTCAAAAAGTAATAGTCCAAGGAGACTGCAAATAAGGGGTATGTTCAAATGTTTCTAAACTAAATGGACATGACTTAGTCAAATGTCCACAAAAAAAGAAATGACATATTCAAATATATATACAATAAGTAATGACATATTAAAATTTCCAAGAAGGCATACATAAGCACATGGGCTACACAAAATAGAGAATATTCAAATGCTCAAACAAACAAGATAATAGTAAGGCAAAACACACAAGAAAGTATATAAAGGAAAATAATAATCAGCCAACATAATCATGTCATATTATCCCATGTATCAAATGTGTTATTAGATAATGTCAATTACATATCATATCAAGTACCATGTGTTAGATATATTCATGGATAATAATCATGTGAAAGTACATATGTAAGCTCATACATGATAATGTAATGTGATCATTGAATCATATAACTTGTGTGTATCAAGATCATAGAAGATGGATGATTCAAACATTCTTGTGATGTGAGTAGAGGGAAATCCTTAAAAACATAATTTTATCATGTATCTATATATGCCTATATATCTATATGTAGGATTAAATTATATGTTATCCCTAAGCATGAAACTAACACATAGATGCCAAGGATCTAATAGAACATGTAGGTGTTGAAAATATTTTGATTTTATTGGTATTTTTGAAGAGATGAGATCATCCTATGATATCATCCAAAGGATGATCATAGGTATCTACCCACTCAAAATCTAGTGCAATAAATTAGTGGTACTACCAAGGATCATGTATAGGTGAAATGTTTATCACTATAGTATTTATGATGATTGGCATATATATAATAGAAATTTGAGGTCATGAAGACTAATAAAAATAATAAGGGCTCTTAGAAACCATATTTGTGTAATTTTTGGTTTCTTTAGAATAACTATAATAAGAATATATTTAGGTGGTCTGGATATTTGAATATGGTGCATAGAAGATGAGGATTTCATAGAACCCACTATCTATCTCTAATGTAAGGGTCTCTCAACTATTGGCTACCTAGTAAAGGGTATTGCTTGTTACTTACCTTTTTATGGGGGAATTATCCTTAACATGCTTGATAATTAACTACCTCAGCATGAATTTTTCTTGTTTAAGAAGATTCTCATATGGAACACTAAAAAATGTAATTACTTGATTGGCATGAATGTACTTAATACACCCATGCACTATAGAAGGTACTGCTCAAAGATTATGTATCAAAAATTGTCCCAAAATCATGTTATAGATACTTTATAAGGTATAACTAAGAAGTTAGTAACCACATATGCAAAAATGACCTATAAACATATATCAATCTCTTTAACAACCTTATAGGAGGTCTTATTGAATATTCTGACTGATCTAATAGAAGGGCATAAATCATTATGAATATAACCCAAATGTGTAAGTAATGTCAAGGTGAAAATATTTTATCTTTCACCATTATGAATCATAACATTGCATATGGTGTGTTTGTCAAGGTATGATCAAATGAATAGATAATGAAGACAAGAATCATCATCCTTAATTTCATTTTAATCAAAGTAAATGATATTATTTTTAACCATAGGAGGTATATCCCACATGTAAGTACCAATTACCTCATCTAGTGTGTATCCATAATATGATGGAGGAGGTTATGCATTGTATGCCATTTGGACTTTTGGTTCCTTCTTAGAATGTACTTGTAAAGGATTGTTAAATATTTTTTTGTATGGTGATTACCAGGTTATGAAACTAATTCCTTTAAAGGATCAACAAATGTAATGTGTTGGTCATCAATGAGGTTCTGGAATTTATGTTTTAGGGAAAGACATATGTTTGTAGAATGCCCAGGGCCTTGGTAATAGTCATAATAAACATTTGCATCATATCCTTTGGGTATAGGTCTATATATATCAACTTATATAGAAAGAGGGAAAGATATAAGGTGGAACTTTAGAAACCATATGAGTAATGAAGTAGGAGGCTCAGGTAAACATGTAAACTATCTCCTTAGTGCATTAGATAGGAAAAGTTGATTAGGTTGTTTTATAACTATGTTAATTATGGTGGTTGATTATTTTTTACGGTCAAGAGGTTTTACCTTATAACTTTTTTCAATCTTGGTGTGTTTGAAACATGCTTGAGATTATTCAATGACATAAGCTTCATTTCATGATCCCATACAACATGGCATAATTCATCAAAAATTTGAAACTTCTTTAAAATAATGGAATAATTTAAAGGAGAAAGCAAACTTTACTTGATTATGTCTTATAACTCTTTTCCCATAATAGGATTGGCCATTTTGGTTAGGATTATCTTGTATCTCAAGACATATTCATTGATTGGTTCATTGGTTCCTTGTTTTATCTTTGCAATTTGAGCATAAGAAGCCTTTTAAATAATTTTAATAGAAAAGTGTGCCAAAAATTGATCTGTAAGAGGTTTGAATGTTTTCACCGATTAAAGAGGTAAATCATAAAACCACTTCAAATCATAGAGCTTGAGGCTCCTTGGAAATTTTTTGTTCAAAAATTTATCATTGGAAGCATAATCAAGGCATGTTGCATATAAGTTTCAAAGATGTTATTTAGGATCACACTTACCATCATAAAATTTAAATTTAGTTATAGCAGATCTAGTTGGTAAGTGGTACAAAGAGATTTCAAGTGTAAGAGGTTTATACAACACATCTTGTGAATCTATAGCATGTGAAGACTTTGAAGCATTTTATTCAATGTTTGTAACCTTGTCCTCCAAGGTCTTTTTGACTTGAAAGAGTGTTTGAATTATAGACCCATTGGTATTTAGATTAGCAAATTGAGTAGTCACCAAAGGGGATGGAAACATGTTTTGAGTAGTAATAGGAACTAAAACTAGTATTTGTGTTGAAAAAATGGGTAAGTTTGTAATAGATGTATCAATAATAATTTTAGGGAACAAAGGTTAAAATACATAATCTATGCCCCCATCAAATGTATTGAGTTGTAATGTGTTCAAGGGGAGGGATTTATCCACTAAAGTTTTTGAAATTTTTGCTTCAAGTATAATTTTAAATATTTTAACAAGATCTTTTGGGTTTTGTCGAATGTGCTCATAAAAAAATTCAATTGTATGCACTTGTTCACTTTCTACTTGATCATTTTCATTTGTTTTATAGATTTTAATTATCTTAATTTTATTCTATGATAACCTTATTAGCATTTTTTTCATTGTAAAAATGGGTATCATCATGATATAAGGTATGAAATCCCTCATTGGTTTAAGACATATTAAATGGGTTGAGGGTAAGCTCAATATATTGAATACACACACACCCCAATCTATGGCTATGCCTAGGTTAAATGTAAAATAGTACTAATGGAAAATTAAAAAGTACAATAATATGAAATTCTAGCTAGTTTAAAACCCTAAGAATTATAAAAAATTGCATTCACATGGATTGGAATCATAAAATGTTTAAATCTAATTTGGATGTGTATCTTACTTAGGTAGATAGGGTTAAGGATATATAAATGATAGGTCACAAGGGTTAATATCAGATATACAATAAGATAATTAATGTGTTAAACTTAGATGTACCATATGTTAAAATTATTAAATTGAGATAGGCTATAAATGAAAAGTATAATTATGTTAGATACATAAATGAAAAAAAAGAGAGTACTTAACTAGTTCTAATTCTAATGTAGATCTAGATCTAGAACATGTAGAAAGCAAATAGAAAGATATTTTTAGAATAGTTGTCAAATTTTAGATCTAGTGCCTCTGGCTCTCTAGACAGTTACTAGTGAACCCTAAGCATGAGCTAATGGAGGTTATTGTAGGTATATGGATAAAAATGGTAAATAATACCATTAATAAATGGCATGGTGTGTGGAATAGACCTTATTAATGTGCCTAAATCTCAAAATAATCATTGTTTCCCCTTTTATGTAAACTTCTCTCTATTTTGGGTTCACAGTTGTAGACCTAATCACCTGAGAGAAATTTCATCATGTGTGAATGTCAAGGAGAAGATGCATCAGATACCTAACTTATTGGGAGAGATTAATACATTTATATACTTAATATTTGTAGCATTAGTTTATTCATCAAGGTCCTTATCTCTATGAACAATCCTTAAGAGTGCAAGACACTCACAAGCTACCAAGAAACCCTTCTAAGAACTTGATTAGAGAGATAGTGTATCCAAACATTCAAAATGGATTATATGACCCTTAAAATGATTTTATAAACTTTCATACCTTTCCTAAGCACCTTCTCAAATAATTGGTTAGCATGTGTAGGGTATAAGGTGAATAGAAAAGGGACAAGAATGATCATTACAGGCTATTTAGAGGTAGGAAAGTTATGTCAAACCCTAAAATTATATTTGGAGCATGATCAAGAGCTCCCTAAATTTAATTAAAGTTTTACTTAGAGTTTCACATGTGTGAGCATTAATTAGAAGCAAATCTCAATTTTTAGGCCTATAAAACTAATTGAGGTCTAATTAAGAAGAGAAATAGGTGGAGTAAGTACACTTACACTTAGTGTCTAGTCATGAATATTTTTATAGAGTAGGAAAATAATAGTGGGTACTCAAATATATTCTTATTTTTCTAGGAGAATCTATATAATGTTCTATACAAGTAACTTTGTATGTTTTGAGGGCTATAAGTTATTGAAGGCAAGTATGGGCTTTAGGTGTGAAATCAAGTCTTATAGAGTGTTTGAGGAATTCAAAAGGATTTATATAGGTGGTTAAGGTACAGAAATGTCTCTCAAGGAGAGAGGTTGAATTCATAAGGATAAAAATAATATTTGAGGCTTTTGAGCAAAAGAGGCATAGTGAGATTGGTGAGCTTCAAGACACTTAAGAAGATTTGATCACTATTTAAATATTAATATAAGAAAGCTTCTAAAAATATGTAAAGTGTCAATAAAAATAGAAATGGTAAGTTTAAGGTCATTTTATGACCAAAGAGTTCCACTTGTCACCTTTTATACTAAGAGGAGGGTAGTTTGAAGAAGACAAATATGTCAAGAAAATAGAGAAACCCCTATTCCATTTGGGATGTAAGCATCATCAATAAAGCAACACATATCCTTGAAGACCTTATGAGATTATTATATAACTTCCCTCTTGATTTTAACTCTTGGTAGGAGTGCTTAAGATTCATCATTGCTCTCTCTCTCTCTCTCTCTCTCTCTCTCTCTCTCTCTCTCTCTCTCTCTCTCTCTCTCTCTCTCTCTCTCTCTCTCTCTCTCTCTCTCTCTCTCTCTCTCTCTCTCTCTCTCTCTCTCTCTCTCTCTAAATACAACCTTGTTTTCCTTTGTACGGATCCTCCACCTAAGTATGGTGAATCCCTACTCATTTTTATGCCTTAGATCAATAAATACTACTAGTTTTACCTTCTTTTATGACTATACTTTGTTTTTTTTTCAAGGATAATTGATATTTTCAAGTGATTTTCTTAGTTTTCCTTGGCATGTTATATTATTCTAACAACTATATGTAGTTTTAAAGCTTCTTTTCCAGGTAAGCTAGAGTCTGTAAGTGAAGTTCAAAGGTTGAGTGGGTTTGTCTATTCACTAGTGTCATTATAGACCTCTTGATTAGTCCTATCCTAAGCATATATCACAACCTCAAAATTTAAATGCTGATGTGAAAAATTTAGATTAGGAATAGTGTACGCTAAGGTTAGTCTCATGGTCTACATGTGCACAAGTAGTTGGTTGTTAGCGATTAATTGATTTGGTATATCACCCACCTTAGTTAATTTTATTTCATTTTATTCCTTCCCCTTTTCCTTTGTAAGTTAGTATTGATCCTAATTGATATATCAAGGGAATGTAACCCTATAATTTATAGTTTTAGTCCATTTAGAGGTTGCCCACAACCTAGGACTAATCCTAATGCATAGTTCAAGTTGAAAGGGCTTGAAACACCTTATTAAGGGTGAAAATTTGAGATATAAAACATACCAAAAATGTGAACCAACCATTATAGTATATTATGTATACACATAATATTTTCATACTTTTATCAATTACTGAGATTTTCTATCTTATAGGAACCCATTGAGTCTCAATCTCTCTGAGTGCATGCCTTAAGGGGTGCATCAGGAAAGGGGTGGTTATACCATTGGTGCTTCATAATATTATTGTCCCTTTTTTTCACTTTCCATCTAGACACTCATCTCCTAAAACCATTTACCCTAAACTTATTCTTCTTAGTCTTACCTATTCTAGTCATTTATCATGTTTTATGCTCCTTGTTATTGCCTTGATGCCCTTTCACCAGTTGATTGTACTAGGTTGACTAGATCAATTATATACAGTTTTTAGCCTCTAATTACTATACAGGGTCGACTAGGTTGACCTTATACTATTTAGGGGTATTTTTCATTAGGTGTTTTGTCAGTCTTTCGACTGACCTAGCTCAGGACCTAGTGATTTTTCTCCTAAAAACATATAAGGTCGACTTGGTTGACCCTATACAGCTAAAGCTTAAGGTCCCATACTTTCATTGAAGATATAGATATTATCTTATGGAGAAGTATTTTAGATTCATAGATAGGTTGTGTAGCCTAGATCTAATTTTTTCTTTGTTATCCTTACATACCACAATAGTCTTTTGTGAATAACCTTAGCCAAGGGAGAGATTGAGGCTCAGCTAGTTTGTTTTCAAGATAAATATTCCCAACTTTATTTATCCTTTGTAAGAGTAGATAGATAATGCATTTGTGTTTCTCTCCCATAAATTAGGATTTCTTATACATTGAAGTGATTATATGTCTTATTTTCATGTTTAGTTTAGTTCGTTTTGTTTCTAACCCCCACTTTGTGCCACAAGCTTTGGTGAGCACTAAATTAGATTTATTTTCTTCTTTATTAGAATAGAGTGAACATTAAATCTAGGACTCTTTTAGGGTTGTTTCATGATTGTGTTAAACTATAGGTTTTGGAACCCTTCCTATCATGGTGTATTATAACAAGTTATCCCCTAATAAGGTCTATCAGATCCTCATATTGGTCATACTCCCACTTAACAAATGTATCCCCAATCATAAGTGTAGGTATGCTCTATCTTCTCCAAGCCATGATTAATTTATAGACATGATGCATTTTTGATTACATACATTCTGATGAACCCAACATGAAATAACCCTTACAGTATTTGCTTACCTTATTTCATTTTTTTAATTCTTTCATCATTATTTTAATCATATATTTGTCATATTATATCAACTCTATCAACCCAATATCTATTTTTTGTGCATATGACTTTAGGTACAAGCTATTGGATCGACTCAAATGACCCAGTACAAGGTTTCATCTTTTAAAACTTCTAGTCTAGACTACTAGGTCAACCTAGTTGACCCTTTACTTTTTTATACATCAAGTTAAGCATATTAGGTCAACTCAGTCAACCCTATACATTCCAAAATCTCAAAAATAAGTTTTTGTAAATCTTAATTGACCTAGTTGACCTAATTAGCATAATTTTTAAGCATATATCAAGGTTCTTAAACAAAAATATTCATTATTTGTATCTCTGATCCATCAAGGTTCATTTCTATCCCTCTGTCTCTTTATTTATAGTCTTTCCTTTTAAATATTTTAGTCTTTATAATTTCCTCTACATAGTTTACTAGATTGATCCTACTGACCCAATTTTGTGTTTTGTGTGTTGTCTAGATAACTAGGTTAACTCTATCGACCCTTTTCATTTTCAAACCTTGATTTTATAGTATATGTTCTACCTCGTCGACCCTGTTCTATCTTTTTTGCATACATTTTTTACCATATCAACATTGTACCTTGTTTCAAATTTTTAATTAACCTTATATGCTACTAATTATCTCACACTTTCATTTCTTGTTGCTTGCATGCTTAGAATAGATCACATAGCTTAATTAGGTTGTTTTTAATTAATTTTTTAGTTTCACTAGTTTTTATTTTATGCACACATGTGACCAAACCAAATCAAAAGATATAAACAAGCATTTTAACATTTATCTCCTTAAGTCCAACCTACTTGGATTTCATCACTAAGGGGGAAGTCAACTTGATACTATGGTCAAGTATAAATAATGGTTAATGGTATATTATGGCTAATCACCTGACACCTTTATCATTATGGTGTGTGAAGTGAGGGGGTAGGCCCTAATACCAAGCCTGTATCATTACCACTATAGTCCCTTTCAGCTCAAACTACTTGAAACCATCTTTAGATTTCCATCATAGTTCCTTGATTATAGCCAACTTACCATCACATTTAAAATCATATGTTAATAATCCAATTAACATTCATGTTGACCAATTATTTATATCTTTACTTTCTAAGTTGATTGGTTGCTCTTTTCTCAATTATATTTTGTATTGTAAAAACTTGCATTAGTTAGCATTGGAATAAGGTTTTGTGTTGTGTGATTCAATTAGATTGGTTAGTGGTAATCCAATTGACTATTTATTTCCTTTCTATCATTTCTTTTCTAAATTACTTGAAAAAGTTATCTTATTTCATTTAAAAATCTTTCATAGATTTATTAATTTTTCCTATATACTATACTCGATCAACCCAATTGAACCTATATCTTTTTCCAAACTCTATTAATTATATGAAATCAAACTAGTCAAACTTGTACAGTTTATAGACCTAGTTTCCTCTTTTTCCAATCTTTGTTCACTATATTGGGTCGACCTAGTTGACCTTGTATTATTTGTGAACCCTATTTTTATGCTAGGTCAACCTAGTTAACCCTATGTTATTTCTATCATTTCCTATTTCCTTACTTTCTCATCTCTCTTTCTTTACCTTCAGCATGGACTTTCTACTTGATGACATACTAAGTAGAATTTAGTAGACATGATAAATCTTACCAACCCTCATAGGGTATCCCATAGGTACAGTAGGGATTCTCTCTTGGATGCTAATAATGTTCATATTTCCACTCACATAATGAACTATGGGACCCATCCTAATACCTCTTCACAACATAATCCTCTCTTCTCATTAGAATACCAACTTGAATTATAGTATACCCTTGAAATGCTCTTATTTATCTCTAAATTTCCTCAACATCAAGACAAATATCCTTTTACCATTTACGATCTGATGATTATTGGTCAAGTTCAAGAACCTCCTTTGTCTACTCTTATATTCTCAACTAGATTTTGGGGTACCACTTTCTTTAATTCTCAACCTCTTCCTTCAATTATGACCCTTTCTGATACCATGAACTCTTATTCCCTTACTTCTTTCACCTCCATGCCTAGTATATCCACTAAAATGGTAGGTTCTACATCTAATGGGCCTCTCATAAGATCCACTATCCTTAATACTTACACTAGTGCATCATTTTCTACCCAAGGTAATCATGCTTCTAGTGCTTCTTCTCAACCATTCACTAGTCCATATTTTGCTACACAAGATAACTTTACCACTAGTGCCTCACATTCTCACAGTTCCTCTCAATCTCTTATCAACACCAATAGTGGTACCCAAGCCACTAATACCAACTCTAATGCTTCTAACAATGTTAATCAAACACATCAACTATTGTTACAAAAACTCAATCAAATTAATACCTTTCAAGCCCATAACACAAATCAAATTATGAGAATTCAAAATCACCTTCTTCATCTTTAATCTCATCCTCAACCAATGGCTTGGGGCACACATAACCATAATGTTCCCCCTCATCCTCTTTGAGGTTCTCAAGGAAATATCATTACTCAACCTCCTTTGGTCAAAAAAATAATTAAGTATCTCCAAATGAACCTCTTACTACTCAAATTGATAACATTGATATATGAGGTATCACACCTACAATTTCTTATAATGGATCAACTGATCTTACCCTTCATCATAAAACATTTGGAGATATTTATAAGGATTGGTTCAAATTTAAAACCTTTGCTGCTACCAAAATCTCAGCCAAAACTCTCATAGGTGATGCCTTGGATTGGTATAACCAACTTAGAATTCATTCCATTTCTAGTTTGGAGGATTTAGTGAATGCTTTAGTTTAAGAGTTCCAAATTGGTGATCTTCTTGAAAATATTTTGGCCCACTTCATAAATTACAAACAACTTGAAAATGAAATTGTTCAATCCTTTGTTAAAATGTGGAAAACTTTTTCAAACAAATGTGAACATAACATGGTTGATAACAATCTTTTCCATCTCTTTACCAATGCCTTTTTTCCTAAGATTAATATTGGGGTCGCACTCTCTCTCCATGTACATTAGAGGTGGTTCTTGACCAAGCTAAATGACAAGATTTTCTTATGCATCAATTCAAGCCACCCCAACCATTTTTGGGTCCTCATCTCTTACTTAAGAACAAAAATCATAATATTACCAATGATGGTATTAAATATTCTTATGACACTACTCACAATGTTCAAATAGTCATTCCTACCCATTCATCAGAGTCAATTCCTCCTCAACAATATACCAATCCTCATTTATATTCACCAAACAAAATTAAAATTCACAAAACTCTATCCTAATTTGATTTGATTAAGCATATACATATTCCTCTTTCAAGATATCTTGACCCTACCTATCCTATGAAATCCTGGTATGATCCTAACAAGTTTTATTGATTTCATGCTAGTTGGGGTCATTCTTAAGAAACCTATAGACAACTTCATAATTTAGATATGGAATTTCTTCTTGGTCTTGATTTTGACCATGATTCTATTATTAGAAAGCATCAACAAGCTTATGAAATTACTTTCAAATATTATAAATCACATGATAAAACTCAAGCCTTGAACTAAATCAATGCTCATTTGGCTATCTATAAAGACCCTATTCCTAATCATCAACTGGTTCAAGATAATCAAGACAAAGCCACCCCTTATACCAATAATTTAGAAAGTCTTGTTGAACCCACTTCTAAAGAGAATGTGGTTAACATGATAAATATTTGAAGGGTGGTTTCTTTTATCTATTCCCAACCTATCTACACTCCTCATTCATCTAGAACATATCATGTTATCTAGGATTCTTCTCCAACTCATTTAAATGACTTGGGGCAAGATGACCTTATTACTTTTAATGATTCAATTTATGATTCTCCCTTGGATAACACTTTATATTCTATTTCTACCACTCTTCCATCATCTTCTAACACTAATGATACTCAAATTTATACTAAAACTTCTATCAATTCTCCAAATCAACTTAAACCAGTTATTTCATCATCACAACATAATCTATAACCTTGTTCTAAGCATTCTTCTTCTTCCTAATATAAATTTCAATGCACTTCAGCTCCTCCTTCCAAGGACATTCTTAATAATTATGAACCTATAGCTAACAACCTTATTATGGATTATGATGAGTGGGATCCCATTGTGGAACTCACTAATTTCCCATCCCAGATTTTGTTCTTTAAGATTATGAGGACTTATCCATGCGATATAAACCATCTTATGAAACTATTATTCAAGATGAATGCCCCTCATTCTCCCATATTAGGATAGGAAGTAGCCTTATCTAGATTCAAGGATAGTATATTATAATAATGTGAAGAGATGTCTATCAACATTGATGAAAGTATATACACTTCTCTTTCCTAAAAATTTTCCATAGATTCTATGATTCCCAATAAGACTATGCTTTGTGTGGATGATCTTCCCTTATTCACTAGTGTTCAAATAGATGATATCTAAGTTATTTTGAATTTATTGATGATGGTTATAGTAACTACATTGCCTCTCTCAACTTCATTAAGACCTTTGGATATTCAGAGTGCAATCTTAAGTCTACACACAAACACCTACCAAGGATATGATAGAAGGCACATGCCTCCTCTAAGTTTTGTGTGGCTTCCTATTAATTTCTGACCTATCACCATCTACATGAAGGTGATGATACTTAACTTTCCCTTTTATTATAACATTTTTCTTGGTAGGCCATAGACTCACCATACGAGAGATATTGCTTATTCTACCTACCAATGTACTAAATTACCTTATACTGGAGACATTATAAGATTTAGGGTGACACTAACTCTTATAGTTTCAAATCATTCTAAGACTGTGGTGTCTTCAAGATTCTTAATCTTGAGCCTTTTCCCAATATACCATTAAGTGAGTCATAGCATCTTAATTTTCCTATTAATTCAACCTAAGATTACAACAGACATCCATAACTCATTAAGAAAATTCCTCCTAACATTTTAGATTATGATGATGATGAGCTTGATGAGATTAACCTAAATATTAAAAAAATTGATCTCTAACCTCACCTCATCTTTCATCTCTTTTCTTCCTTATAGTTTTGTTCTCATAAGCCTCCTTGCAAAGATACTCCCATAGTCAACCAAGATTCAACATTCTATTCACCACACTTCTTCAGATGACAAGATTATCCCTAATTTTGTCATTGATATTCATACTCCAAATTATGATGATGGTTATTCTCTAGATAATCCATTCTTAGGTAGTCTTGTATAGGCCTATGATATTGATATTTTTTATTATCATTCTTCTTTACTTGAGTCTTTCAATGTATCTTCCTATCTTCCTTCATTTACAGTTCTTAATTTTAATATTTTTCCTCTTTATTATAAGGTATAGAGGTACCAACACATCTAATTTCTAAATATCCTCATAGGAGTATGCTCATGGATCATGTTATGATTGGGCCTTACCATTTTTCTAGGTACCTTGATCACCATAACTAGTTTACACTTGATATTAGTGAAACCCTTCTTAGACCTTTTGTACATCTTGATCCTCCCTCAATAGATCCCTTATCAGAGCCTATTCTTGATCCTACTATAGTTGAGCCTATTCCTACTCCCACTATTGCTGAGTTTACCCCTGTTTCTCATCCTATTATTCCTTCCATTGAGCTTAGTTACATTCCTCATCCATCAATACCTTCCCTTGGTGATGGTTTACTTCCTTGCCTAATATGGCTCTATTTCCCACAAAATGGGCCAATGAGTCTTCTCTATCTTCTTCCACTCCTATTATACCTATTTATATGAGTATTTATCCTAAGACCACTCACAAGCATATATGTTTCTTATATGGGATAGATAATCATTATTCTACTCATTGTCACAAGTTATGATAGTATATTGATACTTTGTGTCCTTCTTCTCCTTCCTCAAGTAAAACCACACCCATCCAAAAGGTTTTACCTAAATATATGCCTAAGTATGGTGAGATGTATTATCTATGGCACCAATTTGTCACCCATCACACCAGTCATTGATACATCCTTTAACAACACCTTAAATATCACCTTGTAGTTATTCCCAAACCTTATTCTATTCCTCTTATAGGTCCTTCCCATAAGAAGGATTCTCTTTATTCACCCATGTCTCCACTTCTAATGGTTCCATCCCCTCTTATGGTCCCTTCATCACCCTCTTTAACTCCACCCATGATTCTTATACCTATGTACCTTCCCTCACTTATGGATCCCTTTCCACCCATGAGTCCCTCACCCATGGATCCTTATCTACTATTGATTCTTGAATCTCCCATAGAGATTTATCCCATGTATTCTCCTAATCATCCCTTAACTGATTTTCCTCAACATGATTAATTGAGTATTCCGATGTTTTCAATTAAGGAGATCAAAAAAGAAGTCTTTTTCTAGTTTTCACTGAAGATTGATTATACATTATAAGTAGTTCATATCCAGCTTCATAGATATTTATCCAATGTCTTGGATAATGTGTGTGGGAAGATTTATCAATAATTGTGAACACATGCATGGTTCCTTTACATTTACACTTGGATTGGATGTGTTCTCTAATATTATATTTTATCTTTCTGGTATATCATTTGACACTATGTCAAATTCATATTTTTATTATATTATGATTCTTTAATTTTTATACTGTATCTTACTTATATTGTAATTTATATTTTTATATGATTGTATTTATTTATCATTTCTTTCAATTTATTTCTTGATTTTTTTGTCAAGACTCTCTTCTTGTGTCTTCATGATTATTTTCTTTCTTATCTCTATTTTTCATAGATAATTTTCATTATGACTTGATTATATAAACCTTTTTCCCTTTGGTTCTTGTCTCCTTTTACCATGTGATCAATTAACAAACAAAGGATCTCATTATACTTTATTTATACTAGTCCCCTTTGGATCTACTTTTTCCTTTCTTCCATTTTCATAAACTAAGCATATACATGGTTGAGACTTGAGATCACATGCTAGTTCATTGTTAAGCCTAAGTATCCTAGTTAGTCTTTATCTTTGGTTACATAACTTCATTCTGCCTTAGCCTAAAGCTCATTCATGTGTATCAATACATATCTCATGATTTGTAATTTCAAATCTGTATGGAGGAGGAATCTTAAAAATCCATAAAAAGTTAAAATCCAAATGATTTTATAAAAGAAAATGATATAAAAGGCAAAAATATTATTAAAAGTCATATCACACTAAAATACATGATTCAAAGCACATCTCCTTCTTCTAGTTGAAGATCAAACTCCACATTTGGCATCATGGTAGAGCCAAAGTTTTTTGGGGTATGGTAGGCTAGTAGATTAGAAAAAGAGAATAAAAAAATGATTTTAGTGCTACCTAATTTCTTGCACAAGTACCCAATATTTGTAGTAGATAGACAAGTTTGTAAGGGGTCCTAAGGAATGGGGAACACATAATGGGAAGGTAGGTCCATTTTACATTTTCTTGTATCACTCTCCCTTCATGAGTTGATCTTAGTAGCATGCTTATATTCCTACAAAGCTTTGTGTCTATAGTGAATAGGTTTCTTTTTCACATTGATGGTCACTATTCAAGTAGTGTCTTCTCATGTCCTTAGTTTGTCTCTTGTCTCCTAAGGTATTCTCATAAGATTCCTAGGTCTTGATTTTTACACTCCCTTTTTCATTCCCTATATCCCTCATATTTCCTCTTGAGAAATATTATTTTGTCTACTGATCACTCCCCCTTTTTTCATTTATGAGTTGCATTGTAAGACCATGGATAGGACCTAACATTCCTCACAATTACCACCTTTTTCCTTTTGATTACCCACATATTTTATTACCAAATTATCCTAATTTTTCCACCCCAATTATGTTCTCTTTGTGATTTTTATTATAATACTATGGATAGGATTTGACATTCCTCACAAAACTTTCCAATAATACAAGTCACAAATAAAATTACATGTGTCAAATATGAGATTAGATGTTATTGATTATGAAGTTACATTTCATTGAACTGATTCCCAGCTTAATTTAGTGTGTTTTATGCTTCATTTATATTTTTATTGTATCTTACTATTTTCTAAGTGCATGTAGGAATGCAACCATTTCTTGAATTTTTCATACTTCTTACTTGAATTAGTGTGATAAATTTAAGACTAATTTTTGCCAATTTTGTTTTTATCTTATAGTTCCTAATGTGATTTAATATAATTGATTGACTCAATTAATTTATTTTATACCATTTTTTCCCTTATACATACCTTCTATTTTATTACATTATTTTCATACTTCCCAATGCGATTTAGTATGTTACTTGTTTTAATATGGTGAAAAAATAGTTCACTTCGGTTTAAGAACAAATTCCTTTTTACCATCTAATTTTACCATCCCTTGGTTCTTTATACTTAGTCATTTTCTTGTTATTACACTTTTCCCAACTTGAAATACTATGTATTATATTATTTTTGATTGATTATATTTTACCAAGTCTTTTTACCTGTTTCTTTTTAACCATGCATGTGCTCTACATAATGCTAGAAAATAAACCACATCTCATATATTTATTATAGAATATATAAAAAAATATACATATTATGCTAGAAATAAATATATCCAAGACATATATAGCCACAACCATAATCAACAACAACATACACAATCAACATCAATATGCCAAAATGATACATCATATATATACATCCCATGAGTTTTGATATAATAATTACAACCATATATACAATGCTCCAACTCTAAAGTTGGGCTCCATCCTATCTCTCTCATGGACTACCCATGCTACCTACCAAGGCCTCAGTCTAAATCCTCCAAATAATAAACTACAAAGAGGTCATCCAAGATCTTAGTCCCTCTACTTATCCCTATAAGTTCACTACCTACACTTGTACCTATGCAAAATAGGTTTAGGTCACTATATGTGCCTATGCCATATGCATTACTATATCTAGATGCATAGCTCTTTCCTCTAATAGGGCCTACCATTGTCATATCTTGCCTACACCCATCTCTACTGGTGGTTACATCTTCTCTCTCTCTATGCTCATATCTAACTCACTACCTCCATTTCTAATCTAAACTAGCTTACCTAAGCTAGTGAAAATGGTACACTGGGGTCCTCTAATGCATTAGGGTCATATAGATTTAGAGTCTCATCTAAGATGTCATGGATTTCTCCTCTCATAATGGACCCCCATTTCTCTTCCTCATCCTTAGCTACACCTACTAAATCACACCTAGATAGATATTAGATCACTGTTATATCTAATAATATCTATTTATCTCTATTTCAAAATAATAAACTTAAGAAATAATTTATTCATCTTTATTACTTGTCTATGTCTCGACCACCATGGTCTCACCATCTACATGATCACCTAGCATAGTATCTCTATCTCCATGACCTCCTAACACCTCCTCTATAGGTCACCTCCTCAACTCAAATATGGCTATCATGGCTTGCATCTACCTCAACCTAAACCTAAGTGGCCTCTATATCATCCAAATCTCTTCTAGCTCACTTGTTAGGTCATCAAGGATGGTGATAGTCTCCACTCTCTCCTACTCCTCCTACCTCTATTGAATCCATGTCCTCAATGGTTGTAGATCATATCACTTTGGATTTAGTGGTGGTATATTTGGTTCCACTACCTCTACACCCCTCTCCTCTTTCTTTATTCCATATCATGCTCACCCAATCTATGGTCACTCATGATGTGGTTTAATCATCAGCCTAATCACTATTGGCCCTAATTCCCTCCTCCCCCACAAATATCTCACATGTTGAGCATACTACTCGAGTATAAATATAAGTGTTACTAGATGAGGTAAGCCCATATATCCTAGTACCCATGCCATCTGATGTGGCTCTCTCCATCAAGTATAGTGTCTAATCACCTTTATCCTCATTATATCTAGTGTAATTATGTATTAACTTGGCCATGTAGTTGACATGTGCCCATATGGCTACCACACTATATCTACATGTCTCACTATCTATAGGACTAGCACATGGGGCATGTCCTATGCTACCTAGTCCTCTCTCCATCTCTACACTTTAGGTGACCTATCATCAATCATATGGGGCAACATAACTAGATGATACATGGGAAACCTCTCATATATCCAAGCCATAAATAATATGATCAGTCTTATCAACTTATACCCTTTGACTAGCACCTCATACAGATCATGTACAAGCTAGAGCTAGATGATAGAGTTGAGATCATATAGTACACTCTCCTCTATGATCATCCTACTCAAGGCTATCATGAATAGTGGTACCTTGATGTCCAAATTATGACATAGCACTCACTATGTCAAAATTCCTATTATATCCTTCTAGATATCCAAAATTTGTGATGCATATACATCAAACATATTACCTCTCCTACTGACAAATATCATATCTGAGCCTAAAGCCCACATGGCTAAGGCTCTCCTTTCTTTTAGGCTATCTAGTATGCCCATAGTCACTGATGTTCCTACTATTGATAGCCTTATGATGTTAGACACATCCTCTAGAGTGATAGTTACCATTACCTATACCACATCCCCATCTACCTCCTATCTGAAGGTGTTAGTCAATCATTCCCAACATCCCAAGAACATGACTAGTAAATCCAAGTTTAGGGGAACCCTACACATGTCATCTATCCCTCCTAGGCTTATATTTACTAGCCTAGCTCTATCTCCTATGGTTATATTATATAATAAATATATTATAAAAGACACATCTACCAATCTCCAAAACCTAGGTCATCCATGTAAACAAGAAATAACAAAAGATGTATTAGATCCTCCATGTCATGTATAGTCAAAATACATTATTTTTACAATTTTGATAAAAAAATAAGCCTAAATTGACTTATTTCATTAATTATTATCTATTTTTAGCCTACTTGGTCCTTTTTCCCCTTAGTTATTTTGGGCCATTCTAGCCTTCTTTCAACCTTTTTCATGCATTTTCATACATTTCTGGTTCTTTGATCAACCTAGTTTGACTAAAATTTCCTTATTTTTGACCTGGTTAACTTTAAAATATAATAAAAACCTCTTATTTTCCCTTCCTTAGTACTACATTTTTATTCTAGACTTTTAGATCAGTTGGCAAAATTGTATTAGATCAATAGTCTATAAAATGTACAAGGTCATCACATACCTACTAGGTCAGTATTCTGCAAAATGTAGAAGGTCAACACATACCTACTAGGTTGATAGTGTGGATTTTGCACAATTTTATCCTACTAGGTTGACTGGGTCAACGTAATTGTTTTTGGATTTTGACCCCTTCATTTTCTTTAAAAAAGTGCCTTTTATAATTTTATTCCTAATTCTTTCAAACCCATTTGCTTAATTGTTTTTTCATACCTATAAAATCTAATTTGGATTCATTTTGACATCTACAAATGCTAAAAATTATTTTTTTCTAAAAATACACTTAATTTAAAAAAAAATACTCAAAAACTAGCTTAAGATTCATAGTTGCATACCTTTAGTGCATCCGATGTCCTTCATAGAGCTCTTCCTTATCTAACATGTCATATCCTCACCGTCCTAGCTCATTTGGTCCCCAGAGCTCTTTTCTCTCTCTTCCAAAATTCAAAATAGATAAATGACTTCTCTTTCCCCTATTTAAAAACACTTTTTAAAATTCAAATTCTTCAATTATTTTCTTGTAGATTCCTTCTTTTGCCTATACCTTTGTTTCTTATCATCCATTTTTAAAATCATAAAATACATTGGATTCGTGATGATGTAGAGAATCTTTTCCACTATTACATGCCTATATTCCAAAAAAATTGATTTTTGGCTATTTTTTACACTAACTTATATAGATTTGCCTAGTGCTCTTCACATTAGATGCCTTCATTTTCTCTTGTAGTCTACTTCTTTATCTACAACATTAAGGTAAGTACATATATGTGTTTTTTTAATTTTTTCTTTTTGTTTATCTTATTTTTTGCTTACTACACTTTACTTAGCATCAACATTGTGTGTTATCATGTTCCATTTATCAAATCACCATCCCATGTTGTATTTATGTGACACATGATGAGATTTGAGTGGGGCATATGTATACAATAATATTTTTAAAAAATTATCAATTACTAACACTTTGTATCTTATAATAACCATTGAGTATCAATCTCTCTGAGTACATGCCTTAAGGGGTGCATCAAGAAAGGGATAGGTAGATCATTCATGCTTCATAATATTTTTGTCCCTTTTTCTACTTTCCATATACACACTCATCTCCTATAACTAGTTACCCTAAGCTTATTCTTCTTAGTCTTACCCATTCTATTCATTTGTCATGCTTTATCCTCCTTATTCTTGCCTTGACCCCTTTTCACTAGTTAACTATACTAAGTTGACTAGGTTGACCCTGTATATTTTTTAACCTTATATTACTAAATAGGGTTGACTGAGTTGACCTTGTACTATTTAGGGGTATGTTTCATTAGGATTTTCATCATCCCTTCAGTCGACATAGCTCAAGACCTAGTGATTTTTCTCCTAGAAACATATAGGATCGACTAGGTTGACCCTATATAACTAACATATTCAAAAGAATTTAGGGCTAGATATGCCTATATATATATAAGTTTATTTCCTACCATTTGTAAAAAGAGAAGTGAAGAAGAATAAGTGTGAATTAACATCTTCTTATTGACTATTCTACTTGAGGAATAAAGCTTATGGTTCCATACTTTCTTTGGAGATACGAATCTTATCTTATGGAGAATTCTTTTGGATACATAGATAGGTTGTGTAGCCTATACTTGATTTATCTTTGTTATCCTTACATACCACAATAATCTCTTGCAAATCACCTTGGCCAAGGGAGATATTGAGGCTTGATGGGTTCATCTTCAAGGTAAGTAATCCTAACTTTATTTATCCTTTATAAGAGTAGATAGATAATGCAGTTGTGCTTCTCTCCCATGCATTAGGATTCCGTATACATTGACTCGAGTATATGTCTTCTATACATGTTTATATTATTTTGTCCTATTTATAACCCCCACTTTATGTCACAAGATTTTGTGAGCACTAGATTATATTTACTTTTTTGTTTATTAGAATAGAGTGAACATTAAACCTATTACTCTTTTAGGATTATTACATGATTATGTTAGCTTGTAGGCTTTGGAACCCCTCCTAGCATGGTGTATTGTGATAAGTGATCCTATAATAGGGTCTAATAGATCCCCATATTAGTCATTATCTTTCTTAACATTTGTATCCCTAATCAGAAGTGTAGGTATGCTCTATCTTCTCTAAGCCATATTAATTTATAGACACAATTCATTTCTCATTGCATATAGATTGGTTCACTAAAGTTTGTAAAAGTATATGGGGTATGAATACATGAAATTATTTTTGAATCTGAAATTGATTTGGATTTTTTAATATTAGGCACATCTTACATAGCATATGCACCTTAGATATGTTTCATGCTGAAACTATGTATAACAATGGTGCCATGTACATAATTCTATCATAATTATGAATTTGAATCATATAACTATGAATTTTGGCTAATTTAGATAACTATATAAGTGTGGAGAACATGCTTTCAAATAATTCACCCACTATATATAGATAAATCTAAAAAAAATTATAAGTACAATGTGGATGGCATGTTTCTAAAACATGTTCCCACTATAAACTAGAGATGTTGAATATTGAATATGTGTGGAAAAAATGCTTCCAAAACATGCCCCCAATGAATCTGTGAATCAATGTAAGTCCCATACTAAATGAATGTAGATAACATGCTTCTAAATCATGGTCCCACTGAATCTATGAAATGATATAAGTACCATATTAAATTAATGTGGATAACATGCTTCCAAAGCATGCCCCCAATAAATCTAAAAACTTTGAAGGTGTGGAGGCCATGTCCATATGACATGAACCCACGAATATTACCTCCCCCTTTTATGTGATGTAAAAATAGTAACTATAAGTTACCTCACTTTAAAATAGTAAGACATCTATAAAATATGTGAATGTAACCATGTAGCATATAGAAGGAACATGTCTAGGTAAATGTATCATTAAAGTACATATAACTAATGTGATCACATGTAGGTCTAAGATGCATGATAAATATCACAAAAACATATAGATAGTAATATTAAAATATTAATAATAAAATAATAACACACATAAGATCACTCAAAATCAATTCAAAAAGTAATGGTCCAAGGAGACCGTAAATAAGGGGCATGTTTAAATGTTGCTAAATTGAATGGACATGACTTAGTCAAATGTCCACAAAAGAAGTAATGGAATATTCAAATTTCCATACAATAATTAGTGGCATATTCAAATTTACAATAAGGAAAACATAGGCACACAATAGATCATATTCAAATACTCAAATAAATAAGACAATAGCAAGGCAAAACACTCAAGGAAGTGTATAAAGGAAAATCATAAGCAACTAGCATAAACATGTCATAGTAACCCATGGATCAAATGTGTTAGCAAAAAATGTAAAGTTCATATCATATCAAGTTCCATGTGCTAGATATAATCATGGATAATATGCATCTATAAGTACATATGTAATTTAAAACTTTTTTTGAGAGGAGTTTTTTGGTGCAAGGCAAAAGGCAGAAGGTGCGCAACACATGGTTTCAAAATTTGAATGAAGCGCTAGGACGCGCTGGGTGCGCTGGGAGTGCTGGGCACGCTAGAAGCACTCCCAGAATTAGAATCTGAATGTGCAGGGAGGTAGATAGAAGACACCCTTCTAAAAGGGGGAAATGAAGGACTAAAGGTAAATGGAGAATTGGTGGTGGAGAACCAGGAAGGAGGTACTAAATGTGGAGGGACAGAAGGAGAGGAAAAAGAAAATGAAGGATCTAAATTTTCTGTTGATAAAAAGACTGGGATACCTTTGAATGGATTGGATCCTTTCTATGGTACCAGTACCTCCCAATAGGATTATTCTCTTACTGTGTTGGGGCAGATGACTAAAAAGGAGAAAGAGAATGGGCATTTAAACAAGAAAAAATTCTCAGAAGTGCAGAAGGCAGAGTACTCAGAAAAAAATAAGTGGTCCTCTCTGTTTGGCAAGAAACCCAATGAAAAATTTCTCTTCCCGCTGGTTATTACTAAATCATGCTGGGAGAAAGGTGAGTTCCAAGTATTTATCCCAGATCCTTTAATTGATTTTTCTATGTCTTCTTTGGAATTCACCCTAGTGAGTAAATTTTTAGGGGCAAGACCAGATATAGAATCCCTTACCAAGATGGTTAAAATGAAATGGGTTATTCGAGGAGATGTTGAAATGGCTCCTATGTTGAATGGTTTCTTTTTGTTTAATTTCAACTGTAAAGAGGACATGAATATGGTTCTGTGTGGAGGACCATGGTCTTTTGGCAAATGCTCTTTAACCATTAAAAAATGGGAGCCCAACATGGACCTATCAGATTCTTTCTTCTTAAACACTCCCATTTGGGTAAGACTTCCTGGACTTCCCTTAGAGTTTTGGCATGAGGACATTTTTAAAGGTATAGCCAGCTCTTTTGGTGAACTAGTGGCATTAGATAATGCAACGCTTACCAGATCCAAACTTCAACATGCCAGACTTTATGCTAAAGTTGTAGATTTGAATAATCTCCCAGAAAAAGTGGATTTAATTTCTAAGCATGGCAAAAAAACTCAAAGGTTTGTTTTTGAATATTTACCCAATTCTTGCTATGCTTGTAAAAAATAGGGGCATTGGGCCAGAAACTGTCCTTACAAAAGGAAAAATTATTCAAGCAGTGTTTTGGATGAAACAAAGACCAAGGTTCAGCATAAGAAAGTATGGATACCCAAAGAAAAAAATCAACAAGAACTAAAGAAGAATGAAGATAATAAAATTCTGCATGTTGAGGAGGAGAAAGAGATCTCTATTGAAGAACCCAAAGTTCCACAATCATATGTGGATGAAGAGTTTGTGGTTGAGAAAGACAAGTATGAGAAAGAAGGCTATGGGCTGCAATCTGAAATCACAAATCCTGAACAAAGAAAAGATGAGTTGACAAATTTAACAAAACAAATCATTGGCTATCAAAAGATAGAAGACAGCTGGGGAGATGTAGAAGACAAAACTGAACTGGAGGAAGGAAAATTATTGGATGGAGCTGAAAATAAATTAGAAGAGGATGATCCTCTTTTTTCTAAGACCAAGGTGATTCAGGCTAAGAATGTTTACCCTCTAAAGGTGCTAAAAGTAAAAGATAATGGAGAAATCATAAAGCACTTTTCAAACCAAAGAAAAGAGCTAAAAAAAAGACCATTACAAAGGGGGTTGAAACAAGAAGCAGCAAAAAAGACCAAAAAATGAAGGCTAAACACCTGGTTTCTACTATGGATAAATTTGGAAAAGGAGATGAATAGTTTTTAAAAATGAAACCGGATGTTGGCTCTCCAGACCGACCGGGAAGAAGATCCACAAAGAAAAATAGAGAATTAGAAAGTAAGCAAAATATTGCTGATGGTAGGTAGGCAACTATTCTGGATTTTACCCCTCAAAAATAGATAGAAAATCTTTATTTGGAATTTTAGGGGGCGGAACTTAAAATGGTTAATGATGTTGCCCCTATTTTTTCTTGATTTTGCTGCTAGTTTTTAGTAGGCTTAAGGATTGCTTATCCTGGTGCTTGTAATTGATATACCTCTTTAATTATGTCAAAGGGTTTTGGGGTCCCTTCAAAACTTGTTTTTACCTTAATCTAAAAAGTACATATGTAATTTCAAACTTTATAATGTATAGTGATCATCAAAAAATATAACCTATATGTATCAAGACCATAGAAGATGGATGTCCCCAATGTATTGGTGATGTGAGTCAGGGGAAATACCAACACCCATAAGTGTATCATGTATTTTTGTATGCTTTTATATATGTATGTAGTATTAAATTATATGTTACCCTTTAATATGACACTAACACATAGATGCCAAGGTGCCAATAGAAAATGTAAGTGATGAAAATGTTTTTGAATTTTCAAATGTTTTGATTTTTAGGTATTTTAAAGAGATAAGATCATCTTATGATCTCATCCAAAGGATTATCATAGGTATCTCCCCCCTCAGAACCTAGTTCAAGATATTATTGGTACTGCCAAGGATCATGTATAGGTGAAATATTTGTCATTATAGTATTTGTGATGCTTGGCATATGTATAATAGAAATTTGAGGTCATGAAGTACCAATAAAAATAATAGGGGTTGTTAGAACCCATATTTATGTACTTTGTGTTTTTTTTGGAATAAATATAGTAGGAATATGTTTATGTGGTTTAAATATCTTAATATGGTGCATATAAGATGAAGATTCTATGGAACCCACAATCTATCTTTCATGTAAGCGTCTCTAAAATATTGGCTACCTATTAAAGGTGATTACATGTTGCTTACTATTTTGTGGTGTATAAACCTTAACATTATTGATAATTAACTACATATGTATGAATTTATCTTGTTCAAGAGGGTGATCATGTGCAACACTAAAAACTATAATTACTTGATTGGTATGAATAAAATTAATACACCCATATACTATAGAAGGTACTTCTAAAAAATTATGTATCCAAAGTCATCTCAATAACATGTCAAAGACACATGTATAGGTTATAACTGATAAAGTAGTAACCACATATGTGGGAGTGACATATAAAGGTAGATTAATCTCACCAAGAACCTTTTGGGAGGTTCCATTGAATGCTCTGATTGATCTAGTAAAATGGTGTAAATCATGATGAGTATAACCCAAATGCATAAGTAATTTCATAGTGCAAACATTTTTTCTTGCACCATTATCAATAATAACACTATGAATGGGGTATTTATCAATTTATTCTTGAATGAATAAATAAGAATATTAGAGACATCATCCTTAATTTCACTATCATCAAAGGAAATGAATTTTTTTGGAACCATTAGAGGTATATGTCATATATAAGTACCAATAACACCATCTAGTGGGTGTCCATAATATGTTGGAGGAGGATGTGTATTATATTCCATTTTGACTTCTAGTCCCTTCTTATGATGGTATTGTAAATTATTTTTAAATATTTTTTGTTTATGGTGATCACTAGGTTGGCCTGATTCCCTTGGAGGATCATCAAATGTAATCTATTGGTCATTGATGAAGTCTTAGATCTTATGTTTTAATTTAAAACATTTTTTCATAGAATGTATATGGCCCTGGTGATAATCAAAATAAGCATTTGCTTCATATATTTTGGGTAGAGGTCTATTTATATCAACCTATATAGGAGGAGAGAAAGATATAAGATGACACTCTATCAACCATGGGAGTAATGAAGTAGGAGGCTCAAGTAAATGTGTAAAATATGTCCTTGGTGAATTATATAGGACAATATAATTAGGTTGTTGTGCAACTATGTTAACCATGGTGGTTGTTTCCTTTTTAGTCTCAGGAGGTTTTACCTTATAACTTGGTTTAATTATATATTTTGTACTAGATGTAGATGTAGCTAGTGTGTTTTTTACATAGTTGAGCTTATTCAATGTCATAATTTTCATTTCATGGTCTTGTATAACATGGCTTAAGTCATCAAAATATTGAAACTTATTGAAAATAATGGACTCATGTAAAGGAGAAAGAAAACTTTTCTTGACTATGTCTTGCAATTATTTATCTACCATAGTATGGGTCATTTTGGCTAAAATTACCTTGTATCTCAAGACATTATTTTATTGGTTAATTAGTTCCTTATTTGATCTTTGAAATTTGAGCATAAGAAACCTTTTCGGTAATGTTAATAAAAAAGTATGTCAAAAACTCATCTTTGAGAGGTTTGAATATTTCACATATTTGAAAGGTAAATCATAAAACCACCTCAAAGCATATTTCTTGAGGTTTCTTGGAAATAATTTGGTCAAAAAAATTATTATTGGAATTATAATCAAGGCATGACACATATAAGTTTCAAAGATGTTTTTCAATATCACCCTTGCCATCATAAAATATGAGCTTAGATGAAACAAATCTAGTTGGAAATGGTGCAAAGAGATTTCAAGTGTAAGAGGGTTGTGAAACACATCTTTGAAATCTATTTCATGTGAAGAGTTTTAAGCCTTGTGTTTAATATATGTAACCCTATCCTCTAAGTTATTTATGACTCGAAGGAGAATTTGAATTGTAGACCCATTGCGATTTAGATTAACCAATTAAGTAGTCACCAAAGGAAATGGAAACATGTTTTGAGTAGTATTAGGCATTGAAATTGGTATTTATGTTGAAACAATAGGTAAGTTCATAATAGATGTATAAATAGTAGTTTTAGGGAACAAAGGTTGAAACATATAATATTTACCCCCATAAAATGTATTGAGTTGTAATGTGTTTAAGGGGAGGGATGTATCCACTAAAGTTTTTGAATTTTTGGCTTCAGGTATAGTTTTTAAGATTTTATTGAGATCTTTAGGGTTTTGTCAAATGTGCTCATGAAACATTTCAATGCATGTACTTTCTCATTTTCTACTTGCTCATTTTCATTTGTTTCTAGATTTTCACTATCATAATCTTCTTTTATGATAACCTTATCAACATTTTTTTTAATTGTCAACATGGGTATAATAATGATATAAGTTATGAGATACCTCATTAGTTTGAGACATCTTGGATGGGTTGAGGAGAAGCTCATTATTTCATTTATTTTTTTATGATGTTTAACACTTTTTCCTCTTCTCGTAAGTGAGGATTTATCTTTTGATGATGACATAGACATCATTTCTCCTATTAGTGAGGACTTGTTTTTTGATGATGGTTTGCTTCAAGAACTTATTACTCCTCATATAGTTTTAAATACTATTCATTTCATTAATTTATAGAAAATGATTCTTGAGGTTTTGGCACCTTCACTATCACTTTTGGAGACCATGGACGAGACACCATTGTAACTTATTAAGGATGACTTTTATTGTGCCATAGTTTTTGTTTTTTCAACATCTACTCCTCTTGTTTGTGAGTGTTTAGTTGGTGATTTACATGAGGAACCTATTATTATTTCAAATTATAATTTTGATCTTGTTGATGCACTTTATATTACATGTGTTTTCCATTTTTGTATCTTTTTTATGCACAAATCAGAATTTTCCATGTCATTTGCTTTACCATTACCAAACCTAGGGCCATCTAAAACTTTAGTGTTATATGATAGCTTAAGTTTTGCATGCCAATTATATTATAGAATGACATTTTTAGTGTCACATGGTAGCTTAAATTCTCCACATTGATTCCAGTGTCACACATTAGTGTTTCATGATAGCTTAAGTGTTGCATGTGTACTATCATGTTGAATAATAACTTTTGTATTACATGACATCTTGATTCTCACATGATAAATTCCATGTCATAGGGTAGTTTTATTATCACTTGATAGATTTAGTGTCACACATGACTCTTAAGTCACATGATATTTTTGGTGCCATGTTCTAGGCTTGGTGTCACAACTAGGTTTTATTATCACTCGATATTTTTAGTGTCACATGATAGATCTTATGTCATATGATAGCTTTGGTTTCAAACAACATCTTTCATGTTGCTTGACTATATGTGTTACTTTCACCTCTTTGGATCCACCTATTTATGTTATTAGTGTATACACACAATATTTTTTATTAACTTTACTACTTACTAACACTTCCTTTCTTGCAGGAACCTACTAAGCTTCAATCTCTCTGATTGCATGCCTTAAAAGGTGTACTGGGAAAGGGGTGAGCATACCATTGGTACTTCATAATATTATTATGGATTTGTATCATTCCTACCATTTATCCAACTTCTTTATAATTTCTATCCATTTACCTCCTGTGATGCCTCCCTAAAATCCTAGAATCCTTAAATATGGCTAATTCTAAAATCCAAGTACCCTTAAATATGGCTAAATTTGAAATCCAATATGACCCTCTAAATCTATAATTTGCATTATAGCTCCTAGAGGTCCAAAACCACTATCAGATGTATTTAAAGTATAAATATATAATATAAATTAAATTATAAGAAAATATATGTCAACTTATACTTGAATGTTTATTTTATATTTATAATGCCTATTTTTAGCCCTTGTTTAAGCCAAAACCTTTTTTTACCATCTATACGACTAATTTGGCCTAGGCCAACTCTATTATAAGAGATGATCATATTAAAATACTAAGTCAAATAGGTCCAAACCTATATTTAATTTATTAAAAGTATGTTATAGGTCTAGGTTGGCTCTATCCAACCTAGACTGGGACTAACTTATTTTTATCAATTAATGATACATAGTCGATTGGTCTGACCCTATTGGATAAAATTTTAGAAGGGTTTTGGATTAGATTTATATATATACACGTCCATTTATACCATTTAATAGTAATATAATATAATAATAATAATAATAATAATAATAATAATAATAATATATTATGCATATGATATCCACCATTCTAATAGAGGAGCATTGCTCAGGGTTTCAATACTTTCTTTAGAGATATAGATCTTGTCTTGTGGATAAGTCTTTTAGATGCATAGATAATTTATGTATCCTAAATTTGACTTATCCTTATTATCCTTACATACCACAGCAACCTCTTGTGAATAACCTTAGCCAAGGGAGAGATTGAGGATCGGTGGGTTCATCTTTAAAGGAAAGTATTCCTAACATTGTTCCTCTTTTTAAGAGTAGATATATTTGCATTTATAGTTCTCTCTCATGCATTAAGATTTCCTATACATTTAATTGAGTATATATCTTCCATGCATGTTAATTTTTATATTTAATACCCCCACTTTGTGCCACAATATTTGGTGAGCACTAGATTATATTTTACTTTACTTGTGATTTAATTTTGTAAATATGAAAACATAGGACCTAGTTAGGGTTATTGCATAGTGTTACTTGACTAGAGGCTTTAGAACCCTCTATAGTGACGTTATTTTGTTAAGATATCCCTTGATTAATTATAGTAGATCCATCTTGGTCATGACCTCAAATATCTAATGTATTAACAATCAGAAGTGTAAGTAGGATTTATCTTCTTCGAGCAAGAATTGACTAATAGATCAGTTACATTTTCCTTTCTATACGTTCTATTAAACCCAATGTGAAACTAACCCTTGTATATTTTATTTCATGCATTCATTTTATCATTATATTATATATTTTTATTTTTTTAGTACTCTACTAAACCTATCAATATAGTTTTAATAGTTTGTGCATAAGTTTAGCACACAATTGCTCTTAAAAAACTATGTTTTATTTATGCAAGTCTGATGAGGTGTTATTACGATAAGATATCCCTTGGTTAGGTCTGGTAGATACATATTGGTCATGACCCTAAATATCTAATGTATTAACAATATAAATGTAATTAGGATTTATCTTCTCCAATCTAGGATTAATTAATAGATCAATTACATTTCCTTTGTATAAACTTAGTTCTTTTGAGAAACATACTCTTGGATTTAGATCTTGCATACTTAACTCTATGGGATACACACATAAAGGTCTTGGTAGACTATTACAAGCTATTTTCCCTCTTATTAGCATTGATATTTCTATAGGTGATGTTTCTTTGGGACATTTTGTTTGAAACACTCAAGAGGAAGTTACATTAATGGGAAGAACATTTTATTTTTGGGACTATCTCCCCACCTATGTAGATGGTTCATTACATTATTTCCATCCATGAAATATATATATATATATATATATATATATTATTAATCTTTATGTGGGGTGAAAGAATTTATCCATAAGGGGGATTCTACATGAATTCCTTCCTTCCTTCATTCATTCCTTCTTTTCTCTCTTTTACATCATATTGGGGGAAGTTTTTTTCCTACAAGTTTTTTTATTTTCTCCACTTCATGGATATATATCTTACATGAGTACCTAATTAGGCATTGTTTTTAGGACTCATAATATGGATATGCCACTTTTTTATTTGGTTATTTTAGCCCCTAGCTTCACTTAAGGGGGGTATTAGATTAGATTCTTGTAATTACCTTAAAATAAAAATTCAGTGATAAGAGTGATACTTGAGACCACATACCCCTAGCTTATACCTATACCTATCTTAGGGCCTATTTTTTCACTTATCTAGTTGTCATATGGGCCAAAAGTGTCTCTAAACATCCCTAAAGTAGTCCCAGACCCTCATCTTGACATCCTAGCTCTTATTTCTATAAGATCCACCAATTAAACACTAGCACCATAATAGGGATAGTATCACCACATGGTGTTAGTATCCTAATTTTGATGCTATTGTCTTTTCCCTCCTTTTTCTACCAATGGATGTATTTTCAAATCTATGACTAGCTACAATCGGCCTAAACCTCTTTTAAGACCCATACAAGCACTAGAATGTTATATATACATGAATTTTATCCCTCTAACCACTAAATATAAATTAGATGAAAATTACACATATAAATCATAACAATTTCACAATCAATCCTTATTTTACCCTAATCTTTCATACAACTATCTACAACATTCCTAAGCTCATATTACTCAATTTTCTAGTCTTAAGCACATTCCAAATACACAAGTCAACATTCATACTAGATTCACTTGTACTTACACCAACACTTAGGTGGGGAGAAATACATTGGCTTGATCCCTCTTCAGATTATTGGTATGTATCCAAGTCTCGTCACATTCAGGTGTTGAGGATGTCCAACCTACCTCACTAATAACACACTTTACTACGTGTATCAATTGGATAACATTGAAACATGGATGATTAGGGTTTTCACATAAAATAAATCAAAATAATTCATATATAGAGATCTAAAACTCAAGCACATAGAAACATGCTTGATAGACCCAGTCATAGGTGCACCCATAAGCTCCAAATAGTTCTGCACAGAGGAAACCACCAAAAAAATAGGGACATTACCACCACATGGAACTATTTTCCAACTAGGGATTTAAAATTTTGAGAAGGGTTTTGAAACCTGTATTTTATTTTTGATACTCATACCAACTTCTATCTTAGTTTTTAGCCTCTATATCTCCCATTTCAATCATTTTCTAGCTAATTTCCTATTTACATTATTTATTGCTATTTTTAAAAAGGTCAAATTAAGTCAATTATATTATAGATTAGTGGTTGTATTTATTTCATATTTTTAACCTAATTTAATATACTTGTCCCCCTTAACAACATTGGATTTAAATACCTTGAGTCCTAAATAATTAACACATTTGGTGAACATGACTTACTTTGAGCACATTATTTCAAAACCCTATTACACCATTATCATATCCCTTTTTGTTTCTAGAATATACTTAATTTTTAGTTTGTAAGCTATCATCATGATTATTAAGACAAATGCCATTTTTAAATTTTTGGTACAAAATCTTTTGGTTTGTTTGGTATGTTTATTAACTACCATTTGTAGAAAAATGCACATGTATGTCATTCCTCTCATGGATCATGTTAGAGATCAGCTTATTTACACATTGGTCCTCCATATTTTGAGTCTTAACCTTATGAGTATCATTATTGCATGGATCACTTTGAGTTACCTCCAATTATTACTCAATGATAGCGAACCCAAAGGATTCCTTTTGTTCCTCCTCCACCCAGACCACTTGATTATATTCGTTCACATCTTACCTCTACTACTCACCCTTGGAAAATAGAAGATCATGTGGTTTATGTTTTTACTAGACATAACATGATGCCTTATTAGCCTATATAAGAAAATTGTAATCCTACAATCCCTCCTCATCCCCAACACACTAAAATAAAACCTATAGATTAGCATAGAGTATTTGATATTGTGGATCAGTTGAGAAACACACTAGATAAGATCTCCATATTGGAATTACTTCAACAGAGAACTATCTTCAAATATATTATTTTTCAAACACTCAATCATACATATTTGCCTCATAACATAGATTCATATTACTTTGCATCTATCATTAACCTATCAAGGACATTGAGGATGTTATATATTTTTCCAATGAGTATTTTCCACTAGAGTTAGTTATTTATTATAATTTACTACTCTTCATTTAAGCATAAATCAATACCACTACTATCAAATGAGTTATAATTGACAGTGGTTCAAGACTTAACATATACAACCTCACATTTATATAGACTATGGGGGTTGATATAACATCCATTCAAAAGACATATAATAATATCAAAGGTTTTGATGACATTATTAGACAAAAATTAGGTTCTATTACATTAGATATTATGGTTGGGCCAAAACCCCTACTTACATAGTTTCAAGTAATGCCTAATCATTTTCATTAAAACCTATTACTTGGGAGACCTTGGATACATGATATGGCAACCATACCCGCTACCTTGCATATATGCATCAAGTTTTTACATGATAGATATTTATGCACTTATCTAGTAGATAATCAACCATTCATATATTATAACCATCAACCCTATCACCCTAATTACATCTTCAAATGAGACACCTCATGTTCTTATAGAGTGCCCACCTCACAATATTTCTATTGAGAATATGCATACATCTAAGGTTGGGTAATCTAGTAAGAATATTCATGGACCTATTCTAAATCCCCCTAAAACATAGTTACCTTCACCCATGATAGAGAAGGACCTTCCCATAGTAAAATTATCTCCACCCAATGTATATTATGAGATTATTACATCACAATTACAATTATTTTATAACTCATAAGAAGTATACATTCATAAGTCTTATATAGATTCCTAATCCACCATAGATGATAATCCAACACTCATTGAAATTTATGACCATTTATGTGGATTTAGTTTCACACTAGCGATCCCTAGAGAGTAAAAAGATGATTATATGGCATTCATGCCTTTTTCTACATTGAAAACACCACTAGTTCATAATTCTAAAATTACAAGCTCACCTACTAAATTATAGAAAGCCTGAAATAAAAATCAATAGAAAGCATCATGTCATTAACTAAGTCAGTATGTATGCATAAAGGCTCAATGGAATGATAAATATGTGGTGCCCCCAAGAAAATATACATGCAAAGGGAAGGTCACACCACTAATGATAGTGGAATGGATTGGAACTAACAATTGATTTTCCCTAGTAGGGTGGATTGAGGATGATTGACTAGGTTTAAATAGTAAAAATGTTTATGGATGTTGAGGCTTTATATCACTTGAGGATATGTAAGCCAAATTGATAATTTTTAGGATGTTGAAATGTTTTGAATTTTTTTATAAATTTTTAAGTATCTCAACTTGATTGATAATTATGAGACATAGAATGATCCAACTCACAAAAAGGTGATGGTGTTGCTTAGATTGCTTATAAAATGGAAAGAGCATTGGGAAAAGGGTGATAGGGATAATTGCAATTGGAATCAAGTGTTTCCTACATATTCCCATTATAAAATCAAGTCATGGTATTTATGTCAACATAAAAGTCATTAAGATTTGACTAGGTAGCAACAAGTTCACAATTTTTTAAGTAAATGGCAAGGTAAATGATAATAGTATTAGCAAGCTGATGTGTTAATGCATGTCAAAGGTGTTGTTCATTATTTTCCAATAGGTGGTTATAACTAGGAAACAACGACATAGGATATGATACTAATTTTTCCATAGGTGGTTATGATTAGTAACATAAGGTGAAATACTGATTTACCCAAAGGTAGTTATAATAAGTAACACTAATCAAGCATAAATAAAAAATATAATTTCTTGATACACTATCATACTACTTTCATATACTTCCCTTTGAACACTTAATTATACAACTACTAAAGTGGATCAAAATCCCCTCATAAAAGGTGTCTAAAGAAACAACAAAACTAAAGTCAAAAGGGTTAGGTAGGGTAGGTAAAAATAAGTTTGGTCAATAAAAAAGAGATGGTAAGATGGTATTTGGTGAGGTAAAAGGCAAGGAAATATGATGTTATGTCAATTGGGTATAATGTTAATAGGGTTACCCCCAAGTGATAAGGTAAATGGCAGAATATGAAAGAATGATAAGGGCAAGGCAAGGTGAATGGAAAATGAAAATGATAAGGTAAATAGCAAGGAAAAGTTATGGTTCTAGCAAGGTAAATGTATTTTTATTCTTACTGATGTGGATATGCATGTCCTAGTCAACATATGATATAAATAGAATAGTCAATCATGTAAATTGCTATCCAAAACCTCTTTTAAATATCTACTTTGTCAAGAATCTACTAAAAATTTGGACTCCAATAATGTTTTTGTGATCTTTGTTGGTCTTTAAATCTATTTCCTCTAAACTTTGAGACAAGATATCTTTTGAATCTCTAAAAAGGAAACTAAAAATAAGGATGGTAAAAATGGATAAATATTGGATGATAGGTATGATTTATAAATGTAAAGGTGGAGGATAATGGAATGTATAATGGTTAGGAAACAAATGAATATCAAGATTTTAGGCACACATAATGTTGTTGATTCTAGATTTGACATAACTTTGGATGTGGTGGGGTCAAAGACTTGTGAATATGATATTGATAGGATCACTATATTTTTATGTTATTTGGACCTGGGAGTAACTACCATCTGATTATATTATATATTAGAAGTTATATTGATGTTATTTTTGATAATTTTTAAATCAAGCATTGAAGAATTGTTGTGCTCAATGATTGGTGCCTTAAAAAAGTTTTTACCAATAAAGTTGTATTGATTATCCCATAGCACCTCTGATAAGGTTTCATTATCATAGCACCTTTGATATTATGAAAATTGACTTTTGACTTTGATTATCTTTTATTGCCTCAAACAAGGTTTCACTATAAGATTCTATGTTTGGACTTTGATTATCCCCTAGTGCCTCCAAAAAGGTTTCACTAAGAGATTGTTCTTATTCTACATTAATGTGGTCTTGGTTCCATGACATTATTCTACCGATATGTCACCATGGATGTGTTTTAATAAGGTGTGATTTTATTTGTCCCAATTAACATTTGTGGGAGGTGGAAGGTCAATATAATGTCTAGGTTGGTTGGTGTCAATGGCATGTGGAATGATAATCAAATGAAAAGAGGTAGCATAATCCTTATAGAAGATACTAGGATAACTTATGTCAATGCTAAATTAATAATACTCAAAAACCATGGAAGGATCACAAATAGATTCAAATTGATCTATAAGGCATTCGTAACCAATATTGTAACAACTATGAACATATTTTGATTCTAAAGCTAAGTCTGACTCAAGGGACTCTAGATCCAATATTGAGACTAATGTTGAGTCTACTTATGATGCTAAATTTGATGTCAGTTCAAGAATAGAACCTAACTTTAATTTTTATTATTTTTTAATTATGGATGTTGATATAATGATATCTTGTTGAATTTTTGGTATTAGATAAGTAACGGCCTATGAGGGCACAATGAGATCTTTAAAAATAAGCTTAGTGAATAAGGACTCCATAGAGACTAGATTTTCAAAGTAAGACTCTTCAATGAGGGGGAAAACTTCAAGAGATAACTCCACAAAGACTATCTTATGAAAGGGAGTATCTTTAAATATAGGATAATGATCGAGATAATATTCTACCCATAGGTGGTTATAATCATTAAGAAGTGACTCAACATAGGCAATTATAATATTTTACTCCTTAACAATATGGATAGTATAAAAAGTTGATTCATCATAGGTTGGTTTATCAAAAATAGGTGTTTCAATAAAAACCTCATGTATTTGTTGGTTCACTTGGCCTTGGTTTACAAGTAGTTGTAAAATACCAGTTTTGAACACATCTTGGTCTTCGAATGTTTGTCTCTATTGGAGAGGTATTGATTGGCTCTATTGTGGCTTGAATATTGGCTTCAATTTTTTAAAGTGAGGGATGGTTGGTAGTGTTTTAATAATGGTTGGAATTTGCATAATGACCTATTTATAAATAGTCTCATATAATATGGGCTTAACACAGACTAGTTGTTGGTCTAGGATGGTAACTGTGACCCGTCTCATTGTAATTGCACAACCTTGTTGGGATAATGAGATACCATACTTGGAAGGGCCTATAATGGTAATGGTAGGGAATTTTGAAGCTTTGTTTCTATTATGTGCCAAATGATGAGGTGTTATAATGGTAATTTTAGGGCATTACAAAGTTTGGTTGCTAACGTAAGCCAAAGGATAAGGTCATAGAATGGTAATAGTAGGGCATTGTAAAGTTTGGTTGCTAATGTAATCCAAAGGATGAGGTCCTATAATGATAATGGTAGGTAATTTTTAAGTTTTTTTGTTAATTAAATCTAAAGGATGAGGTCTTAGAATGGTAATGATAGGGCATTGTAAATCTTGGTTGCTTATACAAGCCAAAGATGAGGTCCTGGAATGATAATGGTAGGTCATTATTGTTGGAATCATAATGATTGAGAGGTGGGGCTGAATAATTATTTAAAACCTTTTCTAAAATTAAACTTATCATTCATGAACATTCATTCAAACATGTAGATTAAATAATGACTAAGTAACCATCTACATATGCATGAAACATAAGAACACAAGATAACACAACTTATATGTGGGAAACCCTTAAGGGAAATAAAACACATTGATCCCTTAAAATGGACTACAGTCATATAATACAAAATATCAAGTTTAGTGAAGCATCAACTTCACATGGAACACTAACCCCAACTAGCCAAGCACCCACTTAATTAGGTTTTAGCAAGCACCAATATGCAAGGAGGTACTAACCCCATAGATAACTCAAAACCAACTATGACAAATAATTGATTTTATAAATTTTAGAATTACCTTTTTCTAAATCAAATAATGATGAACACCTCTTCATCTCTTCACACTCTTTTCCCTCTCAAACTACCTTCTAGGCCTCTTCACTCAACAAGCCATCTTATTAACTTTATTAGGTCATCTAACCTTGATATACATATTCATATTGTAGAGTAAATATACTCTACGTTTCATTCTAATTTTTAGTTACGCATTGAAAAATTGTGTCCCACACACTTTGGTTCGAGATGGTGAAGTTTACACTCATAGCATGGGTTCAAATTTCCTTTTGACTCATTTTTCTCTAAGTGTCAAAGTCAGGCAGAGGCTGCCAAGTGTCATTGGCCGAGGCACCTTTCACAATTTTTATAAGTTGGTCAGGACATGCCACGTATCTCATAGTAACTCAATGGAATATGACAAGTGTTAGCATCCATGTTTCATATTGACATCCACATTTCAAATCTCTTTTGAGTCGAAGGTTTCAATAAGCTAAGAGTTAGGATCAAGTGGAAGGTGTCAGGTGGCAACAACGGAAGGTTTCAATGTTATTTTCTAAAAGCAACAGAAGATGCCACGTATACCTAGATGAAGAAAGTGGAAGGCATCACGTCTCAACCTATGAGTTATCTTCATTTTATTTCATTAACAAGTAAAGACTGTGGTGGGCCCCAGGTTGTATTTTGAAGCAAGCGAAAGTCACCAAGTGTCACCATCCATGTAAGAATGAAATGAAGCCCAATTATTTATATAATATAGACAGGGAAATCTAGAGACGAACATGTGTCAGTTTCCACAGGTCTAACAAAAGGTAGCTAAAGGTATTAGAGATCACCATGTGTCCTTTGTCAAGAATAAGCAGAAGGTGCCATATGTCCATGTTCCCTTTTTGAAGTTGCTTAAGCAAGAACTACTTTGGGGTCTCATTTTTTATAAATTTTTTTTAAGTTTTGGAGAAGTGGATGGTGATAGATGTCAAGGACTGAACACTTCTAAGCGAAGATATAGTAAGAGTATAGGTAAAGTGAAGAGTGCCGTGTGTCTTTGATAAGGCTATGGAACATGCTAAGTGTCATTCTCTGGTGTCTCCTAAGTAATAAGAAGGTTTTCAAATAATTGGCCAAGTGTCCTCTTTCATTTAATAGAAGGGAACATCCTATGATCTGTTTCAGCCAATGAACTACCGAAAGACAGAGAGTTTTAGAATCTAAGAAATATCTTCTGTTAGACAATTCCAATTTGGTTAGATTTTAGTTGGACCATTAGATTGGGAACACATAGACAATCTAGAGTGAATCTGATGCTTTAAAGAGGGGTGTAGAGATCACCAAAAATCATCATCAGATAATTGGAGAGAATTTTTTGCTCGAGACTATTGTCAAGAGTTTTAGACTTTTAGAGATGTGATTAGGAATATCATTTCCCTTTGTTATATTTTCTTGAGTTGGAAAGTTTATGTAACTGTGCATGTTTTTGTGCCTTTTATATGACTGGAGAATTAATAAGAAGATATAATTCTATGCCTTTGTTGATGTTTTTTGTGTCATTGCAAAAGTAGTCTAAGTTGTGAGCCTCTATTTCTATTGTTTCTATCTTTTACATTGATCATGCCTTGTTTGCTCTTTAATGTAATTGGATCTTATATATAGTTTCATTGTGCTTAGAATTAAGGATCGAATTAAATTCAGGTGCATTGCCATAGTTAGATTTTCTTTCTCTGCAATTGTGTTTCTATTTAAATTCCTATCCCTTTCCTCCCAACACTCAAAATAAAGAAGAGACCATCTTCTTAAAAATTTGGAGGTCATTTCAAGTTACAATTCCCACATTCTTGAAACTTCCCATTGTTGGTGTTAGAAAAAAGCACAATTTTAACCATCAATAGTTTTTGGCACACCCGGTGGGACCAATCTTGAAGTTTCTTTCAAGACCATATGAACTAGAGAGCTACAAGGATTTAGATCTGTGGACCAGTAACTAGATCACAATCTACTGTAAATCTAGGTATTCTTTTGCCACCTTTGGTAACTAGTCCTAGAAGAAGAGTCAATTATTTTATACCAATACCAAGAGTAAATATGGGAGCCCCTATACCCCCAAGGAATTATGCAAGTTGGAACACTGGTAGTCCTTTGATTCTCCTGATACCACCGCCACTTGGGATCCTATCCCAATGAATGCCCTAAAATCTCTACCCAAATTCAGTGGGCAAGACTTCAAAACACCTGAAGAACATCTGTAGGATGTATCAAATATATGTGTTATACATGTTGTCATGTAGAAAAATGTGGCCATAAGATTATTAGTAGCTTCTTTTAAATGGAAATCTCTAGAATGGTACTGGTCCTTAACCCTAAATACCATATCTACATGGGATCAGCTTGGAGATCTTTTCTTTGAAAGATTCAAAGAAAAAGGTGATAAGTCTTCTTTGTTACAGTAATTAATTACCATCCAAAGGGCACCACAAGAAGCAATGACTAACTTCAACTCTAGATTTCAAAGGACTTGGGAAAGGATTTTTGCTACTGCTAGACCATTACTAGGTATGTCCATAGTGTTTTATCTTAAGGCTTTAAATTCAAATATATTTGTTAAGATTCAGTCACTTGGAGGTCAAACTCTACCAGAGGCTTATGACTATGCAGTCAGAGCTGAAAATAAGTTGATAGATGCTGGAAAGTTGCCTCTAAGGCCTCCCATGCCTATGTTTCCAAAAATTACCTTGCCATTACCTCAAGAAGCCCCTAAATCCATAACCCCACCTATGTCTATGTATCAATATCCTTAACCACCTGCTAAAGAACTTGTCCCTGCTCAGTCATCTGAGATGGATGATATCAAGAATATCTTGAGGACATTTTCTGATGAGTTGATTAACATAAAGAGACAACAGAATCCTTACCCTAAGCCTCCATATCAAGTCTATCAAGTAAATATATTTTCATCATATCCAAACCAATACCAAGGTCCTCAAAGGCAAAATAATCCTCAGCTAGCAAACCAATTAGTTGTAGTCCCTACACCTTCACAAATTGTTCCTCCCAATTCGAATAGGGAGATTTTTCTAGGGAAAAATAACTATGAAGATAACACCAACTCTTGGTTTTTCCCTTGTAATAATGATCATACACCTAGAGATTGTCCTATGGGTAATTTACAACAAAGGGTAGTAGAGTAAAGAAGAATGGATGGACAATTTGCAAGTACTAGTGACAATCAAGCCTACCAATCTTCTGGTATGCAAAAGTTAGTCCTAATGGCTCAAATGCAAGGAATGTCCTTACAACAAGAGGAATAAATAGACCTAAAACATGCTTTGTTCTCATGGGTTGAAGATGAAGAATCAATATTCTTGAATGAAGCTTCCACTTCTAAGAAACTAGTGGTGCAATCAAATTACTATACTAGATCAAAGAGAAGAATGGTGGAGTAGCTTGAAGTTGCAAATAGTCAAGTTATGGAGAATCCTCCATCCCAAAGTCAAAGAAATACAACTATTAGACAAGAAATGCCACAACCAATGCTGAATCAAGTAGTTCTAGGACAGGTTCAAGAAAAATAAAGGTATCCTTACTTTCCAAGAACCCAAACTCTAGGACCGATGAATGTCATAGATTAAATAAAGAGGACTCTAGCACAAGTATCAATCTGGGACATATTAGCCATCCCTGAACAAAAGACATTATTACAAGAGTATCTACAAGGCCAAGAAATGCCTAAACATATTGAGATCAAATAAAGATTTGATGAAAAAGAAAAGCTCAAGGACACAGTTCATCTACAAGCAATAGCAATGGTGAACAATGCAGCAGAGATAAGCAAATCAAAATTAGACCCTTTCTATTTGACTCTGATAGTTGGCAAGAAACTACTACATAATGCAATGATAGATTTAGGGGCTAATACTATAGTAATTCCAAAGGCAATAGAAGATTCTTTAAAAATAAAGTATGAGCCACTCACTAAAGGAGTTATGCAGCTAGATGGCAAATCAGTGTAGACAATAGGGAGAATTAGACAATTCCCATTACAATTATATACTTGTCCCAATATAATTGTTAATCAAGATATAGTAGTCATAGATATACCTCCTATTTTTGGTTTATATTTATCAAGAGACTTTATAGCCAAGATGGGAGGATATATGTCTCTTGATTGGTCTCACCTTATTCTAAGAACCAAATATTGTTCAAAGATGAAAATTCTATCTAAACCACTATCAAAAGATCATATCACAAATGAACAAACATCAAAATTAGAGGCAGATCATGCCATGTTAAATAAGGAAGAAAGGGTTTTTGTTGAGGAGTTAGGCAACTAGACTGAGCATGATCAAGAAGAAGAAAATAACCAATTGTTAGCTATGATGCATAGTGACCCATATGGGAATTATGACTCTACTGGTCTAGGCACTTATGTCATTTTTGATGAGGACCAAGAAATCCCTAATGTTTTAAGGGAAGAGACACTAGCTACTCAAAAATCTAAAAAAGATTCAGAAATTTGGACTTTAAATTTTGATGGGGCTAAAAGTAAAAATGGTGCTGGAGCAGGAATTTGTCTTACTACTCCAAATGGTGAGAAAATTTTAAGGGCTATCCATTTCCAATTTGTTTGTATAAATAATGATGCTGAGTATGAATCTCTAGTACATGGGCTCTTATTAGCCAAGAAAAAGGGAATAAAGAATCTAATAGTAAAAGGAGATTCAAAACTAGTAGTAAAGCAAATTAGAGAAAAGGCAATAGCCAAAAATGTAAGAATGAGATCCTACAGACATAGGATTTAGGATTTAATGGAATATTTTGAAGCCTTCAATATTGTAGTCCCTAGGATCCAAAATTATGAAGCTAATAGGATGGCCCAGATTGGCTCATAGTTTGATCCAGCAATTGGCCTATTAATTAACAATGAATCAGTAAAAGTAATAGCGAGGCCAACTATTCTAGACAATGATGAGAATTGGCAAGTATTTGAAAATAATTCTCAAGTACTCTCATTCTAACAACAATCAGATGAGTTTTTTGATCAATTGCAAACCAAAATTGAAGAGGCATATGGAGATCAAGTCATACAATTAAAGACCAATAAGCTTCCCAAAGTCTTGATCACTTTAGAGAATATATTTGATCCAGAAGATGTAAGTCTGGAGAAAAGAAGATTCCAAGTAAACAAATCAGACTATTTTGAAATTGAGGTGAGTAAATGGAAAAAATTAAAAGTTGGAAATTTTGCAACTCAAAAAGAGAAGGAAAGACTAATTGAATTGTGCAAAAAATATGATAGGGTCATAGCCTGGAGCTATGAAGACCTTCATGGATATAATAGAGACATTATTCAGCACATGATAGAATTGAATAAAGGATCTAAACCCATCAGATAGAAATAGAGGCCAGTAAATCCAAGGATTCAGCCTCTAATGGTAGATGAGTTGCAAAAAAATTTAGATTCTAAAATAATTTTTCCAATCAAACACTCAACCTGGGTATCAAATCTAGTGCCAGTTAGAAAAAATAATGGTGATATAAGACTTTGTGTAGATTTTAGAGATCTAAATAGAGCATCTTTGAAGGATCACTATCCCTTGCCTTCCATGGAACAAATTCTACAAACTATGGCTAGATTAGAGTGATTTTCTTTGCTAAATGGTTTCTTTGGATACAATCAGATTTAGTTGGCTAATGAAGACCAATACAAAATTACTTTTACTACCAAATGGGGAACATTTGCATATGCTAAGATGCCATTTGGGCTATCAAATTCTAGAGCCACTTTTTAGAGAGCTATGGATGTTGCATTTGGGGAACTGATAAATAAAATCATCCTAATTTATCTTGATGATCTTACTATTTTTTCAAAAAATGTTTTTGATCATTTTGATCATTTAGAAGCTATTTTTAAGAAATGTCAAGAATTTGGAATATCCTTGAACCCTAATAAATGTATCTTTGTTGTCCCTCAAGGCAAATTATTGGGGCATATAGTATCTAAAGAAGGAGTTTCCATAGATCCTAAAAGAGTTGCAGCTATAATGGATTTACCTCTTCTAGTAAATAAAAAAGTAGTTTAGTCTTTTTTAGGGAAGATTAATTTTGTTAGCAAGTTCATATCTAATTTTGCAGGCTTAGTGAGACCAGTAACACTCTTGTTAAAGAAAGACTTTATTTTCAAGTGGACTACAGAAGGAAGGCAAGCTTTTGAAGAGGTTAAGAGGGCTATCTTAACAGCCCCAGTACTTAGAAACCTAGATTTTTCTAAGCCTTTTATAATGTATGTCGATGGAGGAGAGTTAAGTATTGTTGTTGTCTTAACCCAAAAGGATGATAAATAGGAGGGAGATCACCCAATAGCCTTTTTCTCAAGAACTCTCAAGGATTATCAAACTAGATACAACTTTGTAGAGAAACAAGCATATGCTATGGTAAAATCTCTCAAGAAATTTAGGCATATGGTATCAGGAAGCAAAATTTTGATACCTGTGGCTCACCCAAGTGTTAGAGAATACATCATGGAGGAAGAAATTACTAAAAAAAGAGATAAGTGGATAACCAAGATCCTTGAATATGATGTAGAGGTCAAACCCACTAAGTTAGTCATGGGTAGGGGTTTGTGCCAATATATGACTCAAGAGATTGAAAAGATGATACCTGAAGAGACAAATGCAACTCAAGAAGAAAAGGAACTTGTATTAAGAATACAAGAGGTAGATTGGGAATCCTGGGTCACAAGCAGGATTCATTTTATGAAATATGGAATTTACCCAAGAGAACTCCATAAAAATAAGAGAAGATACTATAGGATACAAGGAGTTCATTTTGTTCTAATTAAACACAATATTTTCAGGAAAATTTTTGATGGCAAATTGTTAAGATGTGTAGAAAAGGCTGAGGCTAAGAAAATACTACATGAAATGCATCATGGAGTATCAGGTGGACATTTTTCTACAAAGACCATAGCTATAAAAATAAGTGAGGTAGGTTATTTCTAGCCTACTTTATTTGTAGATTGTTATCAGCTGGTTAAAAAATGTCAATCCTGTCAATATTATGTGCGGATGAGAAGGAATGCAGCAATGCCCCTTAGTCTTATAATTGTGGATGAACCTTTTACTCAATGGGGTCTTGACTTCATTGGAATGATAAATCTAGTGTCTAGTATGGGTCACAAATGGATATTAACTGCCACAAATTATTTCACCAGATGGACCGAGGCAGTGCCACATAAAGAAGCACTAGAAAATATGATCCTAGATTTTTTAGGGAGTATCACTACTCACTTTGGGGATCCTCAAACCATAATTTTAGATAATGCTAAAGAATTTTTAGGGTCTAAAGTATCTAAATTTGCATTAAAGCATGGAATATATCTGAAAACTTCATCTAACTATTACCTTCAAGGTAATGGTTTGGCAGAATCAACTAACAAGAACCTGATTAGACTCATCAAAAGAAGAGGGGCTGATCATCATAAAGAATGGCATAAAGTGCTTAATTTAGCACTGTGGGCTGATATAATCATGCCTAAATAGGTGATAAAAATTTCCCCATATGAATTTGTATATGGTAAATCTACTGTAATTCCCCTAAGCTTGGAGATTCCTGCCCTCTAGCTGATCAAATAGATTGAAATTGAAGAAAATGGCCCCATGCAGGTTAGACTTGCAAAACTTTTGGAAGTTCAAGAAAAGAGAGATGCAGCCCATGATGCATTGGTAAAACATCAAAAAATAGTTAAATACTCTTTTGATAAAAAGACTTCCAATCCTCAGTTTGAAACAGGCTCAATTGTTTTGAAATGGGATGCAAGAGCCGCCAAGCAGGGTCAACACACTAAGTTTGAAGCATTATGGACTGGCCCTTATAAAATACATACATGTAAATAGTAAAATTCGTTTGAGCTAGAAACAATGGAAGTTGAACTTAAAGAGATTCATGTGAATGGAATATATTTGAAACATTTTAGTTAAGTTGCATCACTTATGCATTATAGTTAGATAGTGTCCCTTTCTTAGTTTTTGTTTTCCTGTTTTGATTTCTTGCTTTCTTTAAAATACGTGTTCTTTGAATGCAATGCAGCAGTTTAGAGTTTTTCAAAAAAATTCAAAATTCTCAATACATTGAATGTCTCCCAAATCTTTAGAAATCCCCAAGGTACCTTGCACTGCCACTTGCATAACATGTATATCTCGCTGTCCCATGTAGATTGAGTAAGATTTGATAATGGTTATCTAAGTTTAATGACATTTTGAGACTTGGTGGGTCAATAAATGCCTCATAGCAAGAGTTAAGGCTTACAAGTTTCTCAAACATTCCTACATCTGTGAGAAAATATCCTGCTACTTGCATTTTTAGTTCCTTGTAAACCTACTTAAGCGAAAGAGCTTTCTATTTTGCAAAAGTTCATACCATTTATCATAGAATAGATATAGAGATGGAGGGAACATAGTCTTCACAACAAGGAGCTAGGATGTATGAATCCCTTGACAAGTTTCTTGCGAGTAAGTCATATGCTTTAGCTCCCATGCAACCATTGAAGACCTACCCACAGACCATAATCCCTAAAGTTGGTCATGCAAGTGACCCAACAAAGATAAGAGATTATGCAGATGGAGTCATGGATCTAATTCTTCAAAGAGCCAATAGTAAAACTCTTAGAGAAGGGGCACATCAAAGGTGTCTTTAGAGGGCTAGAGTGGGGAAATATGAGATGTTTGCAATGAGGATATGGACTTCACAACTAGCATAATTCATTGTCCCAAGTGTGCATCCATGCCCTGACTTGGTCGAACTATGTACAAACTTGTTCCATGCACCCTCAAATACTATACAACGGGGTCCATTCACAGTGTAAATCACACTGTAGGCTATCAGGGACATTTTAGCCCTATATCATGATAAGATAGCTACATTTCCCACTATTGATAAAATGCAAATAATGTGGGCAAATGTCAATAATAAGTTGAGGTTCTTAAGATCTAAATTGAAAATGGGCGATGATGACACTACTATGCCTACACTCCCTGCAGCAAGAGCCCAATTCACACAAGCTAGCCAAGATGCACTATTTATGATGGCTTTCATCTTCAACATGAAAGATGACATGGCAGTCTATGGAGAACAAATGGCTATCCTCTTCTGGCTAAAGATCGTCAACAAGACTCAAGAGTATCAGCTTAATTTTTTTGAACAGATTGCATACTCAATGGTGGAACAACTTGCCCAATTCAAAACAAAAGGGGTTTTCAGGTACTTACCTCATGTTGTATCAAAACTCTGACATCTTTGCCTAATATATGCATCTTGATATGTATGACCCAAGTTTCAATTTATAAAGGACCATTCATGTGTCTGCATGGACACATATTTTGTCAAAAACTAGTGACCCATACGAATTTTGAGAACTATTTGTTACTTATACTTTTTATCAGCTTAGCCTTGAACCAGTTATGAATAGACTATTTCCAAGTGTTTCAAACCTTCTATCCAGTTGCCTAATTCCTTGTGATTTCTATTTTGGATCCCACCATACAATTATTAGAGTCCATGATTTTTGTGGGGAACCAATGTTGCTACCTAAGATTTTGACTCTTAGGTTAGCATTCTTAGAGCTCACCAAGCATGTATCTATAGTAGATAATGAATATGGCTCAAGGAAGAGGAAGAGGAAAATGTATGACCTCCCATGGATGATAATTAACATGGTACTAGAAACCAGAGATACTAAAATTGTGTTGCTTAAAAAGCTAGCATTTCTAGGTTTCCTGCTAATCGAAGACAAATGGGTATATGACCCAAATGGTCTCATAGCTTCCTGGATAAGGACTAATAGGGTTGCAACTAGAATTGCACATGAGGGCCACCCCTTTTGGGAAAACAAGAAAAATCCTAGGGAAGATACTCCTGGATTTTATGTTGAATTAGCATATTTTCCCCTTCCACAAAATAGGCCATGGGAAAATTTCTATGTTAAGCAGAGGGATTTTGATCCTAAAGTTAGAATGACTTTTGGCTTAAGAAGGGCACTAAAGAATAAAGATTGGGATGCTGAGAAAATAGAAGCCTATTGGAAATATAGGTAAGAAACTTTTTAGACAACTCATTCTTTTGGGAACATAGACTCAGATGAAAGATGGGAAGAACTATGGGATGAGTGCCATCTATCCCCTATCTCTAGCCCTAACACAAGTAATTTGTCAACACAGGGTGTAGAGATGGAAGCTAGAGCAAGATCAAGCCAAGAGTCACAGGCCCTAGAGCAAACTGTAGTTACAGTCATTGTAACAGTTTGGCCACAATCTCTTAGCATTGTAGAGAGACAAAAGAGTGTGGTGCCTTCACCACCGAAAGCTTCCCCATTGGTAGAAGTTATTGTAGTTCCCAGTTCCCCACAAGCACCACTGACAATAGTGGTAAATATTGAAGAAAGGGGAGAACAACAAGAAGAAGAAACACCAAAGAAGTGAAAGAGGGTGTAGTTTTAGTTTGATTTAGAGGAAGAAGTAGAACCTTCATAATGCCAATTACAGAGTACTGTAATTGCTCCTCAGGTAAGTATTATTCCTCCTTCTCCTTCACAATCTCTTTCTTCTCCTATTGGGATGATGATTCCATCTAGCCAGATGATATCCCCTACCACCTCTATCATTCCCATTTCTCACTTCACCCCATCTATCCCTACTCAACCTTTAAAATTACCTCACTTTTCCCCCTCTGTTCCCAAGAAACTTTCCCCTCAGATTGCCCATAGCCACAAATTGTCTATTCAATATGGTTTGCCACAAGGACATCCTTTTGTGGGTGGGCACATTACCTCTGCTTCTACCTTCCAAACTCAAGCAGATGAAGCTAGGAAGGCAAGGGAAGCCCGAAGAAAGAAAAAGAGAATCAAGGAAAATAAAGCCTTGGCTACACCACATCAATGGTCACAATTTGACCCAATTCAGTAGTAATTGATGGTGACTCATTTTTCACCAAATGTAATCAAGCCACATGAGCAGATGTAGCTAGAAGACTACACTATAAATACAGTGTCCATAGACATGTCCTTGTTCAAGCCATAAGACAAAATTGAGTTGCTAACAGAATCCACTTCTGCAATTGCTAAAGACTACTTAAAAACATCAAGGAAGCTATAGAAGATGGAGGCTGATCTAGCCAAAGAGAAGGCAAACTGTAGTAGTTTGACCATAGAAATTGATAGAAAAGACAATGAAATAGAGAGTCTAAATAAATAGTTGAAAGATACTATTTCCCTTCAGACTCACCAGGTGATCCAGGCCCAAAATGATTCCTTAAAAGCAGGGTTAATGCAGGTAAAAGATGCAGTTACAACCCTAAGGTGAGAAAAAGTAGCATTACAAGGAAAATATATGGAAAGCCTATTACAAGTTACTCAATTTCAATAGAAGCTATTGGATAAATAAAATAATAATACGACTATACAAGCCCAATTTCAAGCTGAGTAAGAAAGAGCAAAATAATTGACACTGGAGCTAGCTAATAGGCCAAAGAATATCAGAGTGTTAAATCTGGTGAAGGCATTATATGAATCAATGTGGAAGAGAATCTCTTCAGAGATTATTCATCTCAGGCCTTCTCTCACCTTCCTGCTAAATGCACAAAAATTGTGTAAAAAGGTGGAGAATTCAGTTGCAAACACTCTGGCTACAATTTTTGGGAGAGTATTAGACTCCAAAATGCTACTGCAAAAGCTTTATGATGCAACAAATGGAATGTTGTTAGTAGCAAGAATTGAGAATAGAATGGTCACTACTAAGCAAGTGAATGAGGTTCTCAGTTGCAATTTTATAGCCATCAATTATAGAGAGCTTCTTGACGTAATGAAAGAAGGAATCAGTGAAATGAAATAGCACATTGAAGACCTAGTGCAATTAGGTCTTCCTTCTCTATTTCCTGATGACAATACTACGATCATGGTTGATGAAATTGAACCTTTGTTGTTGGCCAAGTAGAATGATCAAATAGTTTTTTAAGATTTAAGGGATGATTCATCAGTCCCTGAAGTAGAAGTTGTTTTGATTTCTATTTCCCAGCTTGAATTCAAATTAAAGGATATAGTTCAGATTTTGCAGAATTTTTCACACAAGGATATGATTAACCTTGATTTAGCCTTTAATGAATTGCAGAATAAGTAGGGGTTATCTGATGATGAATGGTTTGCCTATCAAATAGCATTGTTGAAGCTATAATTTTTGACATTTTGATCAAGTGGGATTTGTGGTTTCTTTTTGAGCATGCTCAAAAGTCCTTAGGGTTGCCAATAACTGTAGAGTAAAAATACTTTATGTTTCATTATGATTTTTAGTTACGCATTGAAAAATTTTGTCCCACACACTTTGGTTCAAGACGGCAAAGTTTACACTCAGAGTGCAGGTTTGAATTTCCTTTTGACTCATTTTTCTCTAAGTGTCGAAGTCAGGCAAAAGCTGCTAAGTGTCATCGACCAAGGCACCTTTCACAATTTTTATAAGTTGGTCAAGACGTGCCATGTATTTCATAGTAACTCAAAAGAACATGACAAGTGTCAGCATCCACATTTCAAATCTCTTTTGAGTGAAAGGTTTCAATAAGCTAAGAGTCAGGATCAAGTGGAAGGCACCAAGTGGCGATAGCATAAGGTTTCAATGTGCTTTGCTAAAAGCAATGGAAGATGCCATGTATACCTAGCTAAAGAAAGTGGAAGCCATCATGTGTCAACCTTCGAATTATCTTCATTTTGTTTCATTGGCAAGTAAAGACTATGGTGGGTCCCAGGTTTTGTTCTAAAGCAAGCAAAAGTCACCAAGTGTCACCATCCATGTAAGTATGAAATGAAGCCTAATTATTTATATAATATAGACAGGGTAACATGGATACAAACATGTGTCACTTTCCATAGGTCTAAAAAAAGGTAGCTAAAGGTAGTGGAGATCACCACGTGTCCTTTGTCAAGAATAAGCGAAAGGTGCCATATGTCCCTATTCCCTTTTTGAAGTTGTTCAGGTGAGAACTACTTTGGGGTCCCATTTTTTATAATAATTGTTTAAGTTTTGGAGAAGTAGATGGTGACAGATGTCAAGGACTGAACACTTCTAAGTGAAGATATAGTAAGAGTATAGGTAAAGCAGAGAGCACCACGTGTCTTTGGTAAGGCTGCGAAACATGCCAAGTGTCATTCTCTAGTGTCTCCTAAGTAATAAGAAGGTTTTCAAGGAATTGTCCAAGTGTCCTCTTCTATTTAATAGAAGAGAGTGTCTTATGATCTAGTTTATCTAATGAACTATCAGAAGATAGAGTGTTTTAGAATATAAGAAATATCTTCTGTTAGACACTTCCAGTTCGGTTAGATTTTAGTTGGACCATTAGATTGGGAACACGTAGACAATCTGGAGTGAATCTGATGCTATAAAGAGGGGTGTAGAGATCACCAAAAATCATCATCAGATAATTGGAGAGTATTTTCTTTGAGAGACTATTGTCAAGAGTTTTAGACTTTTAGAGTTGTGATTAGGAATATCATTTGCCTTTGTTCTATTTTCTTGAGTTAGAAAGTTTATGTAATTATGCATGTTTCTATGCCTTTTATATGACTAGAGAATTAATAAGAAGATATAATTCTATGCCTTTGTTGATGTTTTTTATGTCATTTCAAAGTATTCTAAGTTGTGAACCTCTATTTCTATTATTTCTATCTTTTACATTGATCATGCCTTGTTCGCTCTTTAATGTAATTGAATCTTATATATATTTTCACTGTGCTTAGAATTAAGGATCGAATTACATTTAAGCACATCACCATAGTTAGATTTTATTTCTTTACAATTGTGTTTCTATTTAAATTCCTATCCCTTTCCTCCCAACACTCAAAATAAAGAAGAGACCAGCTTCTTAAAATTCTGGAGGTCATTTCAAGTTGGAAGTCCCACATTCTTGAAACTTCCCATTGTTGGTGTTAGAACAAAGCGCAATTTTAACCATCAACACATACCTCATATTATATATTCGTAAGTAACTATATAAAACCATATTATGCTAAAAATTACCTCCTTTTTCTCCTCAATGTGATTTTTTATTCGCTTGCACTCACAAGACATACTCATAATTAGGCCAAATTAGTCTTTCTCTTATACAAGTCACTTACTCTCACACACTTTGGTCAGCCATATAAACTTTCAGACTTGTATTACCATTAAAATATGTCTTATAACATGTTCCAAACATTAATTAACCAATACATTAAGTTGGACACAACTTAAAAGACAAAATTTTATTTTAGGCTTTAAGGAGACCTAATTTAATTAGCCCTACATTAGAGCATGTTACACTTTGTTTTTCCTAGAACACTTATAAACTCCAAAGACATTAGTATAAATTCATATATCACTCAAATATACTTTATAAAACTTTAAATTAGGTTTCAAATACATTTAGGTCTGACCACTACTTGAGCCTTTTCACAAAATATTGTTCATAATAGGCTTTCATACACATAGAAAGTATGTCTTGAATAATAGAAGCATAAACACAATTTTTCAAAACAAACAAGGAAAAAAATAACATATAAATAATTATCATAACCTAATTTTTATCACCATATTATTTAAACTTCACAACATAGGGTAAAATGACTCAAACCCTTCTCTGCAAAATGCTCACTATCAACCACCAACTAGCCTCAAAACATAGTCATGGAAACTTATACTTATGACACCTAGAATAACACACTCAAGTAATTAAAATGCATGAAAATTATCCTATAACATACATATAATAAATTAAAACAAAAATATCATAATCTCTAATGGAAATTATTGGTCTTGCTAACCAATTTGTTGACCTTCTTTCTCTCAAACCTCACTCAACCATACAAGCCATTTTGGCTTCAATGTTTCAACCTTTTACACTAAATTCCAATATTATTAAAATAATTAATAAGAAATAAAATTACCAAACAATAACACAATTTTATTTAGATAAATTAACTTATTTCATAGAGTCTCAAAATCATCTTTACAACTTGCTTACCTAGAATTGCTAGTTTGCCTTAAAGTCTAGTCATGGTGATAATGACCCTCAAACAATTGTATGACCATTTCTAGAGACTTATAATGAATTTATATGATATTATGAGATCATTATATCATTTTTATATAGAATTATAATATTTTAAAATATAAATATTATTCTTGTGGACCAATTTTAGAGCCTTTGTATCTCATTATCTCATCTAAACCAGATAGGTCAAATTATGAGCAACATTTTCATCATATCCACTGAAATCCAAAAATTATATCCAATATTAACATGTATTAAAATTATTTAAAATTTTATTTATGTACTTTTATTAATCCCTAATCCATGATAACACATCCCTAATCACCTTCTCACTTATGTCTAGGTTTCTCACTATTTACACCATTAGGCCTGTTAGCAATAGGTTTTCTAGATGATCAGTATAACACACCTAATGGAAAAAAAATTATATTAAAACACCATGGAAATAATATAAAATTCTCAATATTTTTCCTCCATCCATTTATCAACTTTGACAAGGTAAATTCTGAATGTTATAGCAAATATTCAAGAAACAAGGCCTTTCTTATAGGGTCCACTCACACACCTGACAAACCAATCACACATGGAGGTACCTGGGAGATTTTTATAAATTTTAAAATAGTTTTTATATTCATTTAAGATCATTACATTATATTTTTAATAATATATTTCACATCAAGTCATTTTTAGGGTTTTAGAGAGGGTTAACACTATTTCTGGTGTTAGCGATTATTCATAAAGGATTTCCCCTTATTTATAAAAATAATTATTGGATATGTTATATAATACCCTTACCTATCTCTCCTTAAAAAATAATTATCCCATGTATAGGTTACACATGCCAATGAAAACTTGAAAGTCCTTCTCAGGTTGAGAACCCTTTATTTCATGCATGTGATAGACCTAAAAACCACTTTTCATGCCTTATCTTACAAACTAAGACATAAATTTTTTTGAACATTATTGAGACAACATATTATACCTCTAAAAACATATACATGCCCATAATTTCATTGGAAATATAACCTCATACCCCATTCATCTTACAATCTCTCTTTTTTCTCTTTGATCTTAACTTGTAAATTATATTAGGCTTTAAAACTAGCCTTCATGTCTATTTAAAATTTATCTCCACCTTAATCAAAAATTAAATCAACCTCTCTCAAGTTAAAACACTACTTACATCCTTCATAGGTCTTTATGATATCTCATTAGAGTAGGCAAGGTCTAGAAATGGTCTAGCTACAGACATGATCTATAGTTCTTATCTTTATAGGCTCAACTTGAAACTCTCATTTATTCCTTTACACCTTTCTCACATGTCTTACATGCTCCTCAAAAAATTTAATACCTATATACATACATATTCATTCTCACCATTTGCATGCTCATGATATGACTATGTTTGATATGATTACACTTGCCAAGCATCTGGAACCTAACCACTAACCTTGAAACACTTCTAAATGTAACTATTATTTACATACATGATCACTAAATTCCAAGAAACCTCTCACAATATTTTGATCATTCACTTCAACAATATTCACTATGCACATACCTTCTCACAAGATCTAGACAAGGCTTTAAAAGACACCTTGATACCTTGACCTATTTCTTCCATGTCATGATCTTAACACAACATAAACCAAGTAGATATAAGATAATTAGACCTATACCTTTCTCTCTCATGGAAATAACTGCATACCTTTAATTCTCATAATATTTTCACAATAGGTTCACAAGCTCATACACCAAATACCACTCGTCATGCATCTTCACTAGATGCATATAGACATCAATGACAACACACTTTGACATTAATGACATCAATGAAAACATTGTGATAATAAACTCCCCCTTTATCATTGATGTAAAAACACACTACAATCTGATCAATCTCTTCTCCCAAAAATTGTTAAATATTCCTTCATGAAATTTTATCCCCCTTTGACATTAATGATAAAGGATCATACACAATACAATTCCTAGAACCATTCATTTTATGTCTTTGGAAACTATTCTCAAAAACTATTAAATAACTTAGAGCTACCAAGCTCCCCCTTAGATCAAGCATAGTCTTTAAAATAACTCTAATCATAATACCATGCATCTTGTTATTGATATGACTGATATGACTCAAACTCACTAGGATATCCTATTTGTTCTTATCTAATAAATATCTTCAACTGGACTCAAGTATACAAGACTACTTACCATACTTTATGCATCTTGATGCCACATAGATGAATGATACCCGACTTCATTTTTATATTCAAGCTTCATAAACATCCAACTTGTCTTCATGATTCTATATACCTTCTCTAAACTACACACCTACTCTTGAAGCTCATGAATTATCTAATTAGCTCCCCCTTTGTCCTTACAAAATTTTAGTCACACAATGAATAATAGTATTTTTTGACCTCCTTCATGCTTAATTGGACCTTAAACCTTTTTCACACCATAAATAATTTGACTATCATCCTCTTAGCTTCATAAGCCATATTTTATCCATCTACATCATGACAACCCTTCTTGTATTATTTCATCACTCATTAGGTTTGTAAAACACCTAGTTTACTATCTGTCAGACTATTATCTTGCTTGATCACCTTCATCTCACATAACTAGGGCATACCAAGTATATAAACCTATGATCCATGACCCAAAGGTCATGTTCAAATGCCTAGATCAATCTCACTCAATGCCTATGAGCATAAAACATCTCTTCAATAAAAAAATTTCCATCGTGTCTATTAGGTCTATCTGTAATCAAAAATGTCCTTCCAAGGGAAAAATCTACTCCTCTATGATGGAGAAAATATCACTCATGTCATGTATATATGGTATCTAAGATGTTATTTTTGAATCAATCTATCTCATTCATGTTTTTAAAACCACCATGTCATAGACCTCATCATGGCATCTTCCTTACATCATTTTATCAACTAGGTCTATACATACATGTTTCATTATGATAGACCTTTGTCATAACTTATCTTCTTCATGATATGCAAAATAAGACTATACAACATGTGCCTTGGTCCTTTATTACCTTAAGGTCATCTTGATGCACATATAATACTCAAATCTCTCTTGCAACTAGATTAACATATGAATCAATAGTAAAAATAGACCATCTCCAACATAGATCAAGCACCTTGGTACCCATACCAAATCTCAACATAGAGAAACCTCAATTACAACTAGATATCAAAGACTTACCTCTCAACATGCCAAAAGACAACACTTCCAGCTCAAACTCAACAATATTCAACATGTCTTCATACCTTCTTGACATACAACACCTTTCAAATATCAATAAATATCCACCATGCTTCTACTTACAGATGAGTGTCTCCATGAAGCCTAATGGGGTCACCCCTTTCATAGGGTATTATAATAACATAAATTTAAGATATTCTCATATCTCTATACTCTCACAAGATTGAATATTCTTTAATGTCCTTCTAGGCTTGAATATCAACTTAGGCTTGACCTTTGACTTGGCATCTTCATCATCCTTTTGAGATAACAAAGAATACTATTGACATTATTTCAAATCTAAATTATTCTCTATTGTATAAAATAACCCACCATGGTTTATGAGTTGATCATGATTCACCTTGTCATATTTATTCTTCTTATTCAACTCTTCATTCTTACTACTTTGATCAACCATATGATAACCAAGACCTCTCTTCTCTCTTGACATGTGGCTTGAGAAACCATTATCCATTCTCTAATCTTTAATAGAATCTTCTTATTTAGTCTTCATTCTACTAGTACAATCATTCTTTGGTAGACCATTGACCTTTGAGGTCTAACTCTCCTTGGCTTGAGCTTCTTAGGATCACCTTTACGTTGTTAGTCCTATCTCAAATTTCCTACATTGATACCAATTATTGGAAGCATAATGACTTAGAGGAGGGGTGAATTATTCTTTAAAACCTTTGATAAAATTCCACTTAAGCATTCATGAACATTCATTCAAACATGTAGATCAAATAATGAATAACCATCCATATATGCATGAAACATAAAAACACAAGATAACACAACTTATATATGAGAAAACCTCAAGGGGAAGAAAACCCACTGATCCATGCAAATTCACTATAGTCCTATAAGAAAAAATATCAAGTTTAGTGAAACACCAACTTCACATGGAGTACCAACCCCAACTATCCAAGCACCCACTTGAATAGGATTTAGTAAGCATCCACTTTCAAGGAGACATCAACCCCCTAGATGAATCAGCACTAACTTATCCACCTAATTTTTTTATCACCTTGTTGTTTAACCAACTGATGATGACCACCTCTTCATCTCTTCACACTCTTATCCCTCTCAAACTACCTTCTAGGCCTCTTCTCTCAAATAGCTCTCTTCTTGACTTGATTAGGTCATTTTAACTTGATCACCATACTCAAGCCTCCTATTATATATTCATAAATATCTCTCTACACTCCTATGATGATCTACATGACCTCTTTCTACTCCTCAATGTGCTCTTTTTATTCACTTGCACTCACAACACATACTCATAATTAAACCTAATTAGTCTTTCTCTTACAAAATTCACTTTCTCTCACACACCTTGGTCAAACATATAGACTTGCACACTTGGATTACCCTTAAAATAGGACTTATAAGATATTCTAAACATGAATCAATCTGTTGACCAAGTTTGACTTTTTAGTCAAATTGCGGCACCCCTAGTAAAAAACTTGATTTTTAGGCCTATAAGGGGTAATAATTTATTTTGATGAGGTTTTTTATAGGTCATTTGATGTCATTTAATGTTTTAATAGCTTTGGTCAATTAGTTTCTAGGTCTATTTATCATTTTTAGTCATTTTAAGGGGTCAAATAGGTGCAATCAATGTTTTGTATGGGTTTTTTGGGAAATGTGTGAGTTAAAAATTCTAATTTCACGTGCCATGTGTCCTAAAAATTCTTTATTTACTGTTACTAACTAAATATTGTAGGTTGTGCAGAAGGAAGGATAATTTTATAGTGAAAAAGGAAGATTTGGGCACTTATATGGCCTCTTTGGGAAGTGTGCCACATGGGAGAGGGTCATGGGATGATATTCACCTTCCTTAACTCAAATACACTCTTTTAATGAATTTAATGTTCCATTTATAGCTCAAAACCATTCTGTCTCTCTTTCATTTTTTTTGGCATAAAAGAATGACTTACAGGTCTGCATTTGGTATGGCCACCATAGGGGGTTTCAAGTAGAATGATTTTGGGAGGTTTTTCTACACTAATATACATCTATTTTAATATTAATAAGTTTTATATTGGTTAAATTTGATTCATGAACCATCTATTTGAAGTTCAGCTTCCAAAACTACCTCTTTATATGTACACCCTATTGGTTTTCTCTTGGTTTGAATAATTCCATATAAACAAGATATTGATATTGCTTCCAAATATTTTTATATTCCTCATATAATGTTCCCCACACTGAGGTTTAGATGTGCTAACTATCTCAATCTTTAGGCAAGAAAATTTTTCTATACGAGAGGTAGTTTTTCATCATTCTCAAAACCTTCATTCTTAGATGGTGACTTCAGGAGATTATTATAGTTTAATTTTATTTCTTTTTAAATAGTCCCTCTCTTCTATTTTTCCTTCATCTCACCTTTCAATACAATTTCCTCCATGAATACATTCATATATAGTGCTTGCATACAGTCTATCTATCTAATGCACATCAGAATGAGCACTTATAGAGGTTTGGAAAGGAATACTACATTGAAATCAAAACATTTTGAATTTATCCAAGATTTCAAAATTTTGAATGGAAATATTTTAACCATGTAATAAGGTGAAATGGTTGTCCAATTTTTATACACCATACATAGTTCATATTTATTGATTGCCTGCAACTTTTTAAGTACACCTATGGGTGCCATTTATGAGTAAGCACATGGGAACAAGTTTAGAACTGGTTAGAGGTCCTTGAATAATAATAATAATTCAGCTGATAACTTGATGAATACCTATAATATATCATAATCACCCATGTTAATATCACTACCCAAGGTTTAGATTCACTACCTACATGTGCAAATTATCACCTACAGGTGACCTAAATAGAGGACTAAGGCATTTAGTAGGGTCTTAAGGTAGAAAATGAAACTCTTCTTGGAGTCATAAAGTGTTAAGGAAATTATATCATACATGTTTGATATGCCAAATATAAGGACAAAAGGGAATTGTTAACTCCAAGGACCAAATAACTATTTCAAGTCCTTTGGCCCCAAAAGGTGAAAACAGAGGCCCTTAAGCATTTTATGAAAAGTATATGACATGGTTATATAAGGTTTTGATACTTTATAATGATATTAATTAGTTTTATCTAGAATTGAGAATGACATTGAAAATAAATAGGTTAAGAGGATCAATGGAGATTAGTCATTAAAGGGATTAAACTTGCCCATTCTTGCTTTAAGAATAATCAATGATATCTATAGGGTCTTGGAATTTGAGCAACTTTTGTTTTCAAAATTGGTATTATATCATGCTTCTAGGGTGAAATTATTCCAAATTAATCAAGTGTCATTCCATGGAAAAAGTATCATAATGAAATAATAGTAACCTATTTTTGACTCCCTAGTCAAACCTCTTTGTTTGTACAAATAGCCTAGATAACTACCTACAACTGACTGTTATCATATACCATCCATAGTAAAAGTTTAAACATGGATATCAATGAGGGTTGATGAAAGAAATGAAAATTTTAAAAAGATATTATTTAGAGAGTTCGTTTATGAGTTTTCAAACCCTTTTAAGTAATCTATAGGGGTCTCCTTACCTAAAAACTTGCACCTACAGCCAAGAGGTAGGCTCTCATATTCCCAAATAGTAACTCAAGCATGAAACACACATTGATCTATATGAAATTATTCCAAGTGTGTTAAGGATTTTTAGGGATGATGTATAGATTTTAAAATATGATCTTCATATATATAGGATCTTGATTTGGAAGTATACACTTACAGACACTATAGATATTTGTAAAACTAGTGATCAAAGAGGTATTATTTTTTAATGTGAAAAGTGTGTAAAGGTGAGACCAATGTATGAAATAGGTACATCATAATCCTAAAGGACTCAAAGGAGGTTAGGTATTTTATTTGTTTTTAAAATATGTAAATCAATTGTATATGACCCCCCTATTTTGTAAAGGATATAGTGAATGTAGATAGTCAATGAACAAGGAAACACTCATTCCATGAAGTCTAAGGTATATTTTAGAATCAATGAGAAGATTTGATAGGTTGAATTAGGTTGGAAAAAACTTCCATATACTCCTAAAGGGATTATAGGCCTTTAAAAAGGTTCAAACTTGGTAAATATAATGCACATGAGTTGAGAAAACTCATAAAATGTCAAATTTGTCTGAACAAATAGGGGAAATGCCCTCTATTTTGTCTAAGATAGAGGGCACTTTCCCCTTGCACAAACCTTGCATTCTTGAAGAATAAGACTAAAAATTTGAAACAAAAATATAAAGAGAGCCTTAATTAATATTTTAAGATTTTAATAACACATATTTAATAATGGATAACCAAAAAATAAAGAGATAAAATGTGGGGTGATCTAGACACCAAAATTTCCAGGTTGACCTAGTAGGTAAGGAATATACCTAATAGTCAAATGGAGGGTCATGTTCATTCCCAACCTTGGTAGATATTCCCAATTGATTTTAATACATTAATGTGAGTATAACATAGGTGTTTTAATCTTTTGGAGGTATAGGAAACCATCAGAGATCATTTTAAGTTCAAGAGTATAGTTAATTCCACTAGGCAAACACTAAACCTAATGAGAAATGAAGAGTCACTCATAATCTTAACATGATGTAAACATTAGTATGAATTATAGAATGTTTTTATGGTTTATAATAAAGTTTTAAAGCTATTTATGTGTAAAATAAACCAAGGAGAAACCTTTTTTGAGCTCAAAACTAACACATGATTGTAATAAGCAGAAAAACTAGCTCGATAAGCCATTTTTGATGCTTATATATCACATGAGGATTTTTATGGAGGATGTAGGAATCCAAGGATGTTGGTGGATGTATTAAAATTCAAATTTGTTAATTTTTTTGGTAGGTTGGACGTCCAATTTTTATGAACAATCCTTAAGACATGAAACAAGTCTAAACCCTTTGTAAAACCCTTAAAAGAACTAGTTTTGGAAAGTGGATTTTGAAATATAATATAAGGGAATATTTTGAAAAAAATATATATTTTAAATTGGAGAGGACTCCCTTAGAATACTTCACACCATGATTATTTGTACAGACTTGTATGGACAAGGTACAAAACAAGGTGTTTCTCACTATTTTGTGTGTTGTGTAGGCTACAAGAGGAGTTAAGAGATGAAAAAAAGTTTGAAGATAATATTTATAATTTTAATAAATCCTCATATTAATTTCATTCCTTAAAATAATTTTTAAGTTTCCCAACTAGGTGATTCAACTCAGCCAATCAAATATAGCATATAATGCAAGCTAGATATAAGGGAGGAAATCTTCAAGTAAAGTGATTTTAGGGTGCCCCTAATGGTTCAAATGAAATTTATGGTCTTTAAAAATGTAAAAAACTAAATTTTATGGAATTAAATGAACAACTAAATCCAAATTGGAAGATAATTGTGCATGGTGCATGAGAAAGAGGTTTCCTGAGTGTAGGTGATGATGGCTCTCTTCTAGGTGATTATAGAAGACCATGCATGCAACCAATACATGGAGATGAATTTATGGGATACTAAAATTCCATTAAAATAATTTGAAATACCTTGGATAACTTCAAAATAACTCAAATAGGCCTCATCATGAAGGCAGTTTTATGGGCAAGAAAAAGAGTTTTAGGCCACTTTGCAAGAATTTGATGATTTGAGATGACACTTGTAGCTCCTAGTCTTGAATGTATCACCCCATATCTATATCACATGCACAATTAACTTATTATCTTATCTTTATGATTATCCATTATGACCTTTGGACTTCTTTTCTTCTCTCTCACACATAAATTCTATAAGAGTTAGTCATTTTTGCCATTATAGGGATTCTCCACTTGAGTATGGTAAAGCCCTACTCATTTGTATACTTTTGATCAATAAAATGACTAATTTTTATCTCTAAATGACCATTATTAGTGTTTTTTACTTGAATTTTGGGTTTTCTTAGTGAGGACTATGGATTCCTTAGCAAGTTGTCACATTCTTTCACCTATTTGTAACCTCTTCTTGCAGGGCATGTGAAGTGTTCTAAGAGATGTCCATGTTTAAGTGATTTTTATTTTTCATCAGTGCCATTAAATTCCTCTTTTATATTCCTCCTATAATAATTCATTCTTCCATAACCTCATAATGTAATATTTATGCAAGAAGACTTAGATTGGAAATGTGTATGTTTTGGTTAGTTTTCTTAGTCTCAAGTCTAGAATGCAATTGGTTGGAAGTCATAAAATTAATTTGGTTTATCACCTCCTTAGTTTATATTTTATTTTAGTTATCTCTCCCCATTTTCATCCCCAAATTTAGTTTTAGGTTCAATCCTAAGTTTTACATCAAGGGAGTCAGCTCTATCTAGAGACTTACCTCATTCCTTAGGTTTCCCACAAGCCTAGAGGTAATTCTATTGTGACACTTGGATAAGGAGAGCTTTGAATATCCTCCAAGGGTGAAAATATAAGTGAAAATATTTTTTGGCATGTTCAGTGGGACTATTTATCTAAGTATTTGGAGAACTCTTGGTGTGTTCTTAAAATAATCAACCTTTTGGAGGCATCTCAATCAACACCAATGGTGACACCGCATTGAATCAACTAGTCAAGAAGACCTAGTGCATCAAGAAATCAGATTTTGGTATGTATAATCCTAGTTTCAAGCAACATTGATCTTATATTCCTTCCCATATTTTTGGTCAAGATCATGTTGTTCATGGAATCACCTCTAGTAGCTCTCTTAATTATCCTTCTCCTAGTTAATCTAAGAGTGTTATGGAGATAATGTTGGAGTATGAGAAGAAAATGATGAAGACAGATAGGTTTAGTGAGTAAAATATATACCATCAAGAGATAATTTATAAATATGACCACTTCTTTAGGTAAGATCAAGCCATGTAATCCATGGAAGAGAAACTAGTAAGATGGAGGAGTCAACCCACCCAGTTCAATTAGCTTTGGGTGCCTTCTTCCATCCCAAGATAACCTTATCCCATGAAAAAATAACTCTCTCTTGTCCCAAACCTCCTACAAGTGGAAATTTCCCATTAAAAGCCTTCTCTTACACCAAGTTAACATCCTTTTACCCCAAATCCTTTCTTCCAAATAGCACTTGCTCATCAAATAAGGATGAATGAATCTTATAGTATATATAATATATCCTTTCATATTCCAAATCAAACTCCTCCTACTACTAATCTTTTACATTTGACAATCTAACACCAAAGAAGATTACAGAAGCCTTATATGGAAACTAACTACTCCAACTTCCCAAGTTGTGAGCTCTCTTTTCAAGAAAGCCAGCCTATTCCTCATGGAAACCAACACATCCATATTAAATAAACTAATATGCATGTGAAAAATCTTCCTATTTTCCCTCAACCTCCTCAAGCCCTTCAATATAATATCAAGATCCCAAGTTGGAGAAATTTCCATCATGAACAAGCTCAAGACCTTGAAAAGGTGAATGAAGTTTCTTTCTATCATCAAGAGGAGACATATGATGTCAAGATTCCAAGTTGAAGGAGTGTTCATCATGAACCATTTTAAAATCTTTAAGAACAAAGGAAGGAAGAAGCTACACCTATTAGTTTCACATATTACAAGGATGTCCTTCACATGTAAACACAACCTAAAGAGGCAAAGAAGGAAGAGGTTGTTGAGACACATATGAATATAAATGTAGATTTGGTAACTCATTCTCATTTCCCTTAATATAAAGTGATTTTAAATGATGAAAGTTGTAAAAAATTTGATATGATAGTTGCAATATGGAAAGAGGATAATAAATATATTAAAAAATGATTCAACTCTGTCAAGGAATTTTCTTTCCCTCTCACCCTCTCCTTTGCTAAAGGAGAACATGCCTTGTGTGAGGTGGAAGATAAAATTTCAAAACTCAAGGGTGAATAATATAATATAAATGGAGAAGTATAAATTATGAAGCCATGTAGACATGATGAGCTTTCACTATCTCTACTCGATGAGCTACCATTTTGTTTTGATGAAGATAGTGAATAATCTATGGAAGGTGATGATGAGGAGCTCTAAAAATATTCTGATGAACAAGATTATGTCATAGTATTTGATCAAGAAGAAGAATAATTATATTTTTATGTTTTTGATATTGAGGAAGGAGACCATGAACAGATTGATCAAGCAAGTTATTCCTTTTGGGATGAACTAGAAGACTATTATACTAATTGCAACATTAAACTAGCATCCCTTCCTCAAGAGAGCAATGAAGAAGCTATAGATAAATGTGTCAATATTCTTGAAGAAATATAGAAAGATGAGTTGATTCAAGACACATACCAAGAAGGACATGAGCCAAATGGGCCTTACAAATATAAAATTACAGACATTGATGCATTAATGAGATATACTAGCATGAAGGACCAGCATAAGATATATATCAAAGAATAAGAGGAATACATATATGTTAGAGATATTTTTGAATCTAATCTAATTGAATACATGCCAATCAATTTGTAAAACAAGAAGGGTGAATCACAAAGTGTCTACTTTAACAAACTACTTGTTTGGCACCATGAGGTTTCTTGTCTTGGAATAAACCTAGTAGACATCCCATTTGATCTAGGAGGGAGGTATGTTTATTGTTAGGTTGTAAATAGTAGTTTTTTTCTACTTCTCCTAGGTGCTTTAAGCACATGTGTGTGTTTTTTGTCTTGTTTTGCATGTGCCTTTGCTTTATGTGGTTGAGGTAGTCATTAGTCATCTAGTTTTGATCAAATTTGAGTAAATAATTAAAGTTTATTATTTGTCTCAATCTTTATATGACTCCATAAGTCCAATGGACTAATAAGGCTACTGGTTTAGTTAGTATAGCAGGCATACTACCCCTATGAGTCACTAATTTATTGATCAAGTTTGACTTTTTAGTCAAATTGGACCACCCCTATTAATTTTTTTTATTTTTAGGCCTATAAAGGGGTATAATTTATTGTCATGAGGTGTTTTTTAGGTAATTTTATGTCAATTAATGTTTTATTAGCTTGGTTAATTAGTTCCTTAGTCTATTTATCATTTTGAGTCATTTTAAGGGGTTAAATAGGTGCATTCAAATCTTTTTACAGGTTTATTAGGGAATATGCAAGTTAAAAATGCTAATTTCATGTGCCATGTATCTTAGGAAGTCTTTAGTGATTGTTACTAATTTAATATTGTAAGTTGTACAAAAGGATAATTTAATAGTGAAAAAGGAATATTTTGGCACTTGTATGGCCTCCTTAAGAAGTATGCCACATGGGAAAGGGTCAAGGGATGTCCTTTCACCTTCCTTATCTCAAATACATGTTTTTAATGACTTTAAATTTCCATTTCTAGCTCAAAACCATTTTATCTCTCTTTCATCCTTCTTGGCATAAAGGACTGACTTGCAATTATTCATTTGGTATGGCTACCATAGGGGGTTACATGAATAATTATTTTTTAAGGTTTTTATACACTTAGATACCTCAATTTAATATAAATAAGATTTATATTGGTCAAGTTTGCTTCATGAACCATCTGTTTGAAGTTTAGCTTCCAAAACCACCTACTTATCTATATACCCTATCAGTTTTTTCTTGGTTTAAACAATTCTATATGAAATAGCTTCTGATATTACTTCTAAAGACTTTTATATTCCTCATCTAATTTTCCCCATACTTTTTTATATATTTCATGATGTTTATATGTTCTAACCATCTCAATTTGCAATAGAGAACACTTTTTTCTACAAAAGGTAATTTTCCATCATTCTCAAAACCTTCATTCTTGGATGGTGACTTTAGGAGATTTTTATAGTTTCATTTTCAATATTTTTCAAGATTCCTTTACTTATCTTTGTCCTTCATCTCACCTTTGAATACAATTTCCTCTATGAGTATAGTCATATATAGTGCTTGCATATAGTCTACCTATCTAATGCACATCAGAATGAGCACTTATAGAGGTTTGGAAAGGAATACTACATTGCAATAAAAATGTTTTGAATTGATATAATATTTCACATGTTGTAAGGGAACTATGTTAACCTTTTAAAAATGTACAATTGTTGTCCAATTTTCATACACCATACATAGTTCATATTTATTAACTACCTATAACATTTCAAGTGCACTTATGGGTGCCATTTATGAATAAGCACATGGGAACAAGTTTAGAACTAGTTTGAGGTCCTTAAATTTGATAATGATTCATTTGATAACTTGATGAATACCTATAAGATATCATAAGCACCCATGTTAATATCACTACCCAAGGTTTAGATTCGCTACCTAGATGTGCAAATTGTCACCTACAAGTGACCCATAAAGAGGGCTAAGGTATTTAATAGGGTCCTAAGGCAGAAAATGAAACTCTTCTTGGAGTCATAATGTGTTAAGGAAATAATAGCATACATGTTTGAGATTCCAAATAGAAGGACAAAATGTAATTTTTAACTCCAAAGACCACACAATTATTTTAGGTCCCTTGGCCCCAAAAGGTGAAACTAGAGGCCCTTAAGCATTTTGTGAAAGGTATATGACATGGATATATGATGTTTTGATACATTATAATGATTTTGATGGGTTTTATCTAGCATGAAGAAGGACTTTGAAAAGAAAGAGGTCAAGTGGAGAAATGTAGATTAGTCATTAAAGCAATCAAACTTGCCCATTCTTAGTCTGAGAATAATCAATGATATTTACAAGGTCTTGGAATTTGAGCAAATTTTGTTTTCAAAACTAGTATTAGGTCATGATTTTAGGGTGAACTGATTCCAAATTAATAAAGTTTCATTACATGGAATAAGTATCATCATGAAATAATTGTACCTTAGTTTTGACTCCCTAATCAAACCTCTCAATCCATATAAATAGCTTAGAGAGCTACCTATAGTTGACTGTTAGCATATACCATCCATAGTAAAAGTTTAAACATGGATATTAATGAGGGTTGATGAAAGAAATAAAAATGGGAAATAGAGATTATTTAATAGAGTTTTTTTATGAGTTTTAAAACCTTGTATGTAATCTACAGGGGTCTCTTTACCTAAAAACTTGCTCCTACATCTAAAAGGTAGGTTCTCATATTCCTAAATAGGAACTCGAGAATGAAACACACATTGATCTATATGAAATTATTCAAAGTGTGTTAAGGAAATTTAGGGATGATGTATATATTTTCAAAGGTGATATTCATATATAGAGGACCCTGATTTGGAATTATGCACTTACAATCACTATAGGTGTTTGTAAAACCAGTGATAAAAAAGGTATTGTTTTTTAATGTGAAAAGTGTATAAAGGTGAGACCAATGTATGAAATAGGTACATCATGATCCTAAGGGACTCAGAGGAGGTTAATTATTTTATTTTAGTTTAAAATATGCAAATCAACTATGTAAGAACCCCTATTATGTAAAGGATGCAGTGAGTGTAGATAGGTAATGAACAAGGAAAAGCTCAATATTTTTTAGGTTGAATCTAGTTGGAAAACACTTTCATAGACTCCTACAATGATATAGGTCTATCTTAGCCTACACAATCCCCTGAATGGCCTAATTTCACCCACAGTCACACTTTGAAAGGCAGAATACAGTCAGTTTGGGTAAACTCCAAAGAAACATGAGGGAAGATAATGTAATTTGAAGTGATGTTCAGATTAAAACACCTCTACCATAGCTATAACATTCATACTAATCTTTTATAAATGAATAGACAACAATGAAAGGAATCTAAAAGATTCAAACTCAGTCCAAAATGTCAAGGACCCTATTGGTAGTTGCTTGAAAAGTCCATTTTGGAAATGGAGCAAGTTAGAGGGTTTATAGGCCTTACCAAAGGATCAAAATTGGTACATGGAATTCACATGATTTGAGGAAGATCATAAAATATCAATTTTTTTGAACAAATATGGCAAGTGCCCTTTGTTTTTTCTAAGACAGATGGCACTTTCCACTTGAACAAACATTGCATTCTTGAGAAATAAGACTAAAAATTTGAAACTAGAAGCTAAATATAGCCTTGAGGAGTATTTGGAGAGTTGAATAACACCTATGAAATCATGGATAACCAAACAAGAAAGAGAGAAAATAAGTAGGGTGATCTGGATACCAAGGTTTGCAGGCTAACCTAATATGTAAGGAATAGACTTAATAGTCAAATAGAGGGTCATATTAATTCCAAACCTTTGTAGAGCTTCCAAATTTATTTTAATAAATTTATGAGAGTATATCATAGGTTTTTGAACATTTTTTTGGCATAAGAAACCATAAAATATCATTTTGATTTCAATAGTATAGTTAACCCCACATTTTGATTTTTTTGCCATTTTTGATGCTCATGTCTCACATGAGGATTTTCATGGAGGCCATATGAATTCAAGGATGTTGGTGGATGTCTTAAAAATAAAATTTGTTGATTTTTTTGGTAGGTTGGATGTCTAATTTTTATGAACAATCCTTAAGACACAAAATAGGTCTAAAACCCTTGCGAACCCCTTAAAGGAACTAGTTTTTTAAAGTGGAGTTTGAAAGCTATTATAAGGAAATAGTTTTACCATAATAGATATTGGAACTTGGAGAGGACTCCCTCAGGCTGCCTTACACCATGATTAGTTTTATGAACTTGTATAGACAAGGTACAAAATAGGTTTTTTCTCACTTTTTGTGTGTTGTGTAGCTATAGGAGGAGTTAAGAGATGAAAAAAAGTTTTGAGAGAATATTTATATTTTTAATAAATCCTCATATCCATTTAATTCCCTAAAACAATTTACAAGTTCCCTAACTAGGTGATTCAACTCAGGTGGTCAAATATGGCATATTGGGCAAGCTAGATAGAAGTGAGGAAATCTTCAAGTAAAGTGATTTTAAGGTGACCCTAATGCTTCTAAGTCCATGGATGTTTTTTAAACATGTAAACCACTTCATTTTATAGACTTAAATGAACAAATAAATATGAATTTGAAGACAAGTGTGCAAGGTACATGAGAAAGATGTTTCCTAGAGTGCAAGTGATGATGGCTCTCTTCTAGGTGATTATAGAAGACCATGCATGCATAAAATGCATGGGAATGCATGTATTAGATCCTATAATTCCATTAAAATCATTATACCTACCTTATGTTAGTTTAAAATCACTCAAATAGGCCTAATCATGAAGGTAGTTTTCTATGTAAGAAAAATCATTTTAGGCCACTTTGCATGAATTTGATGATTTGAGATGACACTTGTAACTCTTGATATTGCATGGATCACCCCATATCTCTCTCAAATGCATAATTAACTGATTATATTAGCTTTAAAAGTGTCCATTATGACCTTTGGACTTCTCTTCTTCTCTCTCTCTCACAAACTCTATAAGAGTTAGGCATTTTGGCTATTATAGGGATGTTCCACCTAAGTATGGTGAGGCCATGCTAATTTTTATACCTTTTTATCAATAAAGTGACTAAGTGTTACCTCTTAAATGATTTTAATTAGCGTTTTTTACTTTAATGTCAAGTTTTCTTAGTGAAAACTATGGATTCCTTAGCAAGTTATCACATTCTTTCACCTATTTACAACCTCTTCTTGCAGTGCATGTGAAGTGTTCCAAGAAATGTCCATGTTTAAGTGAGTTTGTATTTTCATCAGTGTCATTCAAGTCCTCTTTTATAGTCCTCATATCATAATACATTATTCCATAACCTCATAATGTAATATTGATGCAAGAAGACTTGGATTGGAAATGTGTATGTTTTGGTTAGTTTTCTTAGTCTCAAGTGTAGAATGCAATGGTTTAAAGTCATAAAATTGATTTGGTGTATCAAATTCTTAGTTTATATTTTATTTAAGTTATCTCTCCCCCTTTTCACCCCCAAAATTAGTTTTAAGTTCAATCCTAAGGGGTACATCAAGGGCGCTAGCCATATCTAGAGACTTAACCATTATTTAGGATACCCACAAGATTAGAGGTAATTCCATTTTGCCACTTGGATGAGGAGATATTTTCATCTCCTAAAAGGGTGAAAATTCAAGTGACAACACAACCAATACATTAGGTCAGCCACAACTTAATATACCAAAATATCTTTTAGGCCTTAAGGAGACCTAATTTAATTAGGCATTCATTAGATCACATTACACTTTATTTTTCTTGTAACACTTATAAACTCTAAACACATTAGGATCACTTCATATATAACTCAAATAGACCTTATCAAACTTCAATTTATTTCCATAACACCTTTTAGGCCTAATCATTACTTGAACCTCTTCTGAAAACACTATTCACAATAGGATTTCATACACACATAATGTATGTCTTGAATAACTAAAACATAAATGGATTTTTCCAAAAAACATGGAAAAAATCACATATACATAAGCCTCATCACCTCAGTGTCATCATCATATTATTTATACTTTGCAACTTAGGGTAAAAGGACTTTATTTTATTATTTTTTAGAATAATGGATTTTTATTCCTAATTAAATAAATGGGTCTGATTAGGGTAAATGAGTAAATAATGTGCAATAATTAAGCCATTTATTTGTTTAAATAGATTATATTTTTTAATTTTCTAAAAATAGTAATAATAGAGAGAAAATCAAACTCATCTAGAAACTGATTGAGACAGATGTTGCAGGGTCTATAAATTTCTATGCAAGCTTGGGAAACTATCATAAATAAGATCTTAGAGTTCATTTTTAGATTGGATAGGAGCACTAAAAGTGTGACACCTTGTTATTTTGTGTTGTAGTCATTTTTAGGTGTTGTAGTAATTTTTAGGTGATCTGAGTTTTCTAGGTTGTGCTCAATAGGTCTATGTTACCCTTTTAGTTAGATATCAAATCCCAAAAGTCTATGAAGCTCATTGTGATTTTGTTTTAATATTAAAATCCTTACGATCTCTTTGTGCTTGAAATTAAATGGAAATTTGGGAAAGAGAGAGAAGGGGTTAGAGTGTAAAGGATATGTTAGATGTAGTTCACACCCCATGCGTGGGCACATTGCCTACGTACCAATACTCTAAGGAGGGATCAAGATAATGTAGTTCTCCCATTGAAGTTCTTGGTCTAATTATGTTTGAAAATGCAACTAGATGAAAAATTGGGTGTATTTCAGATGGCTAGGGGTTGGTGTAAGGGTTTAAATAAAGATTGGAATAATATTATAAGTCTGTATGTAGAGAATAGGGAAAGTGCTTGAATTTACTTGCTTGTATTCTTACTTATCTCTTGTAAATGAGTGCCAACCCTTTTTAATGGAATTTGAATGGCCTTTTATAGGTAAAATAATGATCATGGGTTAAATGAATTTGTAATAGGTTGACATGAACTAGGATAAGCATTTGAGATAAAATGACTATTAGAACCTGTTTTACACTTAGACAACAATCTAGAAACATGACACCCTAGGTTTCAATGCTCTTGTCCATGTTAGGAACTATTTTTTAGAGGGAATGAGACCTGGAGGGATAAATATGGGCCTAAAATAGCTACCTAGTTCTATAAGGGTTAAGTCTAGAAGGTTGTGGATGATTGGGAATTAGTGAAAGAAAAGCCTAAAAAGGGTTGTGCAAGTAAGTAGGAGGACCTATGGATTAGTTGTCTTTAGCCATACTCAAGTAAAAAAAAATCATATTTTATATGACTACATTTGTCCCCCTTTATTCTAGTGATGTAACAAAGTGAAATACTAGGATACAGGGAAAAAATAGAAAGCATACATGAACTTGCCTATACAGATGAAGCCCATGAAACTCATGTGATGTTGAATAATGTTGGATAGTCAATAGAGAGCACATTGTGTAAGTGTGAATCTATGAAATGAAACAAAGAGCATATTAGTTATTATTATATGTGATATAAAACAAGAGCCTACAAAATTTTAGTAAAATAAAAAGGAAGAGAAAGGAATGAATATACCTCATTGGGTACACAAACTAATACAAAACCTATTGTGATATTGAATAAGGTTGAGTAGTGTTGGATTGTGTTGGATGATGTTGTACCAAAAGTTATATCACACATAGATTTGAGTGCTCAATTCCCCAAAAAATATCTCAAGAATACAAAGGTTATCCCTTTAGCTCCATCATCACCTACTAAGTGAAGCTAGATGATCATGCATGTGATAATAAATGTATAGACTATATGTCTAATCCCTCTAAATAGGTGGCTCAAGAATAGAAAGGCTAGCCCTTTGGCTCCATCATTACCCCATGAAGTAAATCTATGAAGTGATATTGATATAGAATATGTCATATGAGATGGCTCATGTAGGCCATGGATTTTCTAAAAATATAACAATGTGGGGTGGATAGCTAAATATATGCTAGAAACTAGGCCACTCTTGGCTATTCTAAAAGATGGATATTAGGCCTATATGAAATCCACTCCAAAACTAATACACTAGGATTATGTGAAATCAAAATTAGGAACTAAAGTACTCAAGAAGTTAAACTTGTATGAAAGGTTAACTTGAAAAAGATGCCAACCACCTACAAATGGATTAAGGCATGCAACCACTAAGAATGCCTGGGTAATAAACTGAACTCAAATATAAAAGAAGACCAATCTATTGTGCACATTTCCCCAATCAATAGTGTCTAGAACATGGATTTTAATCTAAAAGTTATGTTAACTTCCTAATCTAAAATTAGAAGTGAGATCCATCATGCCACACATGATACCCCCTATATCTAGATTCCATAAGAAAATTGTACTGAAACTACTAATTTTGATTGAACTAGATGTGCAAAAACTGTATCTAAGCTAAATTTTTTGCCTATTACTAGAAAACTTGGGTGTTTTTCTACCTACACAAGAGTGCAAAAATTAGGACATCCTTTTATTTAGCACTTTTATCCATTTTTAGCATTATTATCCTATGCTAAAACTAGTTGTTGATCTATAATTATCACTATTTTTCTATTATGTTGTGATTGGTTTAACCTCTAGATTTTTAACTAGGTGATCTAAATGTTGTTGTTTTGACTGCTAGGAACTTTGATCTCTATGATAAAACCCATATTTATTTCCCCCTCTTCTGAGGTTAGGAATGATTAAACTTGCAATGATTTCCCTTAGAATAAAAAAGTCTTACAAGTGTTTTATTTTGCATAGATACATGATATAGCAATGATATTTGACAAGATATAACAATGTTTATATTGAGAAATTGTTAGATTAATAGGGGTATGCCTAGATAGATATAAAAATGTAAAAGCATGTGTAATGTACTAAATTAGAACAATAAATGTTATATGTTAGTTTTTGGTTGGAAAGATGGAGCATGATGTCCATCATGGCATCTAAGAAAGAAAAGTAAATGCATGATATTGATCATGACATTGAAAACAAGGACAAGTAATCAAGCAACAAGCATAAAAAGCAAGAAGCATACAAGGTTGGCCAAGGGGCCACACAAATAAGGGACATGGGCACATTTCACTAAAATTAAAAAGTAAGCATAAAATACATGTTGAAATGCCACATACACATATAATTTAAAATAATCAAAGATTGGCACAAGGGCCACAGGCATATAGAATAGTAAAATCAAGGGACATTGGTAAATGTCCAAAGGTACACACATAAATAAAATAAAAGGACATTGGAAAATGTCCTAAGGCACACATAAGAAACAAAACTAGAAATGAAAATGTAATCACATGTAGCTACACAAAGTAAGAAAGGAAAGCATGCAAGACCCATTTAGTATAGAACTAGATATATGCTAGGAAATACACAAGTGTAAGATACTAGTGAGTGTTGATGTGGTAATCTATGTAATCTAGTAAGTAATGTATGTCAACATGCTAAATAGAGTGTTGTGGTGTAGGAATTACATAACCTAGATGGTGTAATCATGTAGAAGATGTCCCCCAGTGGGAAGATGTATCAATGTACATTTATAATTTAGAAGTAGGATGCCCCCTTAATGGGTAGAATGAAGTAATAAAAGAACTATAATTCACTGCACACACTTAAATAAGATCAAGTGAAGCATGGTAATGTATATAATCAATAAAAAATATCATAGAATAGAAAATGTAAGTCTAGCATAGTAGTAAAAATGTAAAACATGGATGATGCATACAATCTAAATGTTTTTGGTGTTTTTAAATTATTTGAATGTTTTTGTATTTTGAAATTTTGTATTGTTTTATATTTTTATATAAGCTATGTATAATCAAGAAAAAGATATTATGTCCAAGTAGGTTGGGATAGAATGATACTAACCAATGAGTCTCATGCGAGACTCCCTATCATGGTGTCATGTATCAATGAGTGAAATCATGCATGAATGTGAAGCACAATGAAAATGCTGAGACTATGGTTTTGAAAGCTATATATTGTATAGATGATCTTAAATCTCTAAAGTAGAAACCAATTGTGGGTTCCCACTATAACTTTGAGAAGTGGGTGTAATTATAGGGCTCTTAAGGACCCATCTAAAAGTAGTAAAATCTCTCTAAACATGTGCTTTATGTGTAGACCTATGAGATCTCAATAAAACTACTCTGGATGTGAAAACTATAGCCAGTAGTTGTCTAGAATACCAAATCTATGGAGGTGTATGAATCTTATTTATTGGTGATGAATGTGTCAATTATGTCTAAATCTGTATCAAAGGAAGAATTGTAACTGGTATATTGGCCCATTGTGAAAGTATGAAAATAATTTATAATGTGTTCAAATGTTTTGTAATAATTTTTAAAATTCAATGTCATAGAAAAGGAAACTATTGAATATAAAAAATGCAAAGTCCTAAAAATAGTTAATTGAAATTTACATAAAAAGGATACAGAGCTTCCAAACATATAAGGTGATACCTCAAGAAGCAAAATTGGAGCTACTACATGCAACAAAGGATTTTTTCAAAAATATTTGTGCAAAATACTATGAATTTTTGTAATTTAGATTGAATTTATGAGCTAAGTATGCAATATAAAATTTAGAAAATGTTTGGAAAATTAGTGGAAAATAAATAGGAGATAGTTGATGCAACCAGGGTGTTTGAATTATTATGATAATTTTAAAATTTTGATATGAATTTATATTAAAAAAATTAGAATTTTTCTTGAAAAATTTAGGAAAAATTATAAAATATTTCTAAAATTAGCAATATATTTTTCCTAGTGTTTGGAATGTGTTTGTATGCAAAAAAGACCTAATATGTGCAAACTAGGGTTTTAAAAAAATATATAATAATTTCAGAATTAATTTATAAATTTATTATTTTTAAAGATAGGAAAAATTAATAAATTATGGCAATAAATTAGAAATAATTTACCCTAGGGTTTTTAGGGGTTTTGTGCAAAAAATTGAAGTTGGGTTCACCAGATGTTTTATTATTTTTCAAAATAATGGAGTTTTATTATTAATTAAATAAATAGGTCTAAGTAGGGTAAATCAATAAACAATGTGTAATAATTAAGCCACTAATTTATGTAAAATGATTGTATTTTTACCTTTTATAAAAATAGTAATAATAGAGATAAAATCAAACTTAGCTAGAAATGAATTGAGATGGATGTTGTAGGTTCTATAAATTTATATGAAGGATTGGGAGACTATCACAAATAGGATCCTAGAGTTCATTTTTATATTAGATATAATCATTAAAAGTGGGACACCTTATTGTTTGGCACTATAGTCCCTTTTCAATGCTATTGTCTAGGTGCTCTGAGTTTTTTGGGTTTTACTTAGTTGGTCTGTGTTACCGTATCAATGAAATATTAAAGCTTGAAAGTCTATGAAGCTCATTGTGCATCTATTTTAATATCAAAATCCCTAGGAGTTTTTTGTGCTTGAACTTGAATGGTATCTTGGGAAAGAGATAGAAGGGGTTAGTGTGTAAAGGATACATTAGATGCACTTTACACCCTGTGTATGGGCATGCTATATACAGACCAATACTTTGAGGATGGATCAAGCTAATGTATTTCTCCCATTAAATTTATTGGTGAAATTTTGTATGAAGATGAAACTAGATGAAATAATTTGTGTATTTCAAATGGATAGGGGCTTGTGTAAGGGTTTAAATAAATCTTGGAATAATATTTGAAGGTTGTATGTAGATAATATGGAAAAGTTCTTAAATGTGCTTGCTTGTATTCTTGCTTCTCTCTTGTAAATGAGTGCCAACCCTTATAAATGGCCTTTTATATGGAAATTAATGATCATGGGTTCAATAAATTTGCATTAGGTTGACATGAATTAGGATAAGGATCTAAGAGAAAATGACCATTAGATCTTATTTTGCACTTGGATAATAGTGCCAAAAATAGGGTACCTTAGGTTTTAGCACTCTTGTACAAATTGGGTGCTATTTTATAGAGGGAATGAGCCTTAGGGGGATGGATTTGGGCCTAAAAGAGTTACCCAAGTCTATAAGCGTTAAGTTTGAAAAGCTATGGATGACTGAGAACCAATGAAAGAAAATCCTAAAAAGGGTTGTGCAAGAAAGTAGGATGACCTATGGATTAGGTGTCTTTATCCATACTTAATTAACCAAATTTTTCATTTTATATGACTACAGACTCAAAACCTTCTCTACAAAATACTCACTTTGAATTACCAACTAGACTCAAAATATAGTCATGGAAACATGTAATTATAACACATGATAGAACATACTCAAGTAATTATAATGCATGAACATGATATTATAACACCCTATTAACAAATAAAAATAAAAATATCATAATCTCTAATGGAAATTATTATTCTTATAGACCAATTTTTTGACCTTCTTTATTTCAAACCTCACTCAGCCATATAAGCCATTTTGGCTTCAATGTTTCCACCTTTTACACTGACTTCCAATCTTATAAAAATCATGGATAGGACATATGAGTCCCAAAAAAAACATTTTGTGCATTATATACATTAAATCATGGCATAGATTCTCAAACTCATCTCTGTAACTTGCTTACCCAGAACTACCAGTTTGCCTTGAAGACCAGTCATGGTGATATTGACCTTCAAACACTTGTATGACCATTTACAAAGACTTTTAATGCATGTGTATGATATTATTATATCATTATACCATTTTTATATAGAATTATAATATGGTAAAATATTAATATTGATCTTTTAGACCAATCTTAGAGCATTTATATCTCATTATCTCATCTAAACTAGACAAGTCAACTTATGAGCAACATTTTCATCATATCCATTAGCCTCAAAAACTTATATCCAACATTAAAATGTCTTAAAATTATTTAAAAATGTATCCATTTGATTTTATTCATCCCTAATCCATGATAACACATCCCTAATCACCTTCTCACTTTTGCCTATGTTTCTCACTATTTACACCATTAGACCTGTTAGTGATAGGTTATATTGGATGACTATTTTAGCACACTTAAGAAATATAAAATTCTAAAAATCTACCATGGACATAAAATACAAGTCTCAAGCTTTGTACTCCATCTATTTATCAACTTTTACTTAGTCAACTCTGACTACTACAATAAATTTCTAAGAAATAAAGTCTTTTCTATGGGGTCCACTCACACACCTGATAAGCTAATTGGACCTATAAGTGCATGCTCCAATAGTGTTTCTAATAATTTGAGACCATTTTAGGCTATTTTTAACAATATATTTCACATCAGGTCATTGTTAGGGTTTTAAAGAGGGTTAACATTATTTTTAGTGTTAATGATTGTTCATAAAGGATTGCCCCTTATTTATAAAACTAATTCTTTGAGATATTATATATTAACATTCCCATCTCTCCTTAATATATTAGTTTCCCATGCAGAGCTTACACATGTTAATGAACACTTGAAAGTCCTTTTTAGGTTGAGAACCCTTCATTCTATGCACATGAGAGACCTCAAAACCACTTTCATGCTTTATCTTGAAAACGAAGACCTCAAACTTTATGAACATACTTGAGACAACATATTATACTCTAGAAACACTTACCTTTCCATAATTTTTTTGGAAATATAACCTCATAACCCATTAGGCTTACAATCTCTCTCTTTTCTTTTTGATCTTGAATTAAAAATAATATTAGGCTTTAAAATTAGCCTTCATGTCTATTTAAAATTGATATACACATTAATCACAAACTCAATCAATCTCTCTCATGATCAAACACTTATTAAATCCTTCATATGCCTTGATGATATCTCATTAGAGTAGGCAGGGTCTAGAAATGCTCTAGATGTAGACTTGATCTGTAGGTCCTACCCTTATAGGCTCACCTTAAAACTCTCCTTTATGCCTTTACACCTTGATCACATGTCTTACATGATCCTCAAACAATGTAATACCTTTTAACATACATATTCATGCAAACCATGCACATGCTCATGATATGACTATGCTTGTTATGACTAGGCTTCTCAAGTATTTATAACTTGACCACTAATCTTAAAACACTTATGAAGGTAACTATTCTTTACATACATGATCACTTAATACCAATCAACCTCTCATAAGCTTATGCTCATTTAATTCACCAAGCTTTACTATGTACATACATTTTCACAAGGTCTATATAAGGCTTTACAAGACACCTTGATGCCTTGACATGTTCCTTCCACATCATGATCTTAACATAACATCAACCAAGTAGATATAAGACACTTGGGATTTTACCTTTATATCTCATGGAAATAACTACATATATTTAATGCTCATAAGCTTATCACAATAGGATCACAAGCTCATACATCAAAGACCACTCATCATGCATCTTCACTAGATGCATCTAGATATTAATGACAATACACTTTGACATTAATGAAATCAGATTGACATCAATGAAAAAACTATGCCAAAAATTGTGAAGCTTCATTACTAACGCAAGCCAAAGGATGAGGTCCTATGATGGTAATGGCAGGGAATTTTGAATCTTGGGTGCTCACACAAGGCAAAGGATGAGGTCCTAGAATGGTAATGGTAAGGCATATGGAATCTTGGTTATTTTCATGATCCAAAAGATAAGGTCCTAAAATATTAATGGTAGGGAGTTGTGGGGCTTAGTTGTTTGCACAAGCTAAAAGATGAAGTTATAAAATGGTAATGGTAGGACATTATGAAGCTTGGTTGCTTGCACAATTCAAAGGAGGTTTAATGGTATAGGTAGGGGATCATGTACTATTATCATTGAAAGGGAAAACATGGTACATTAATCAACCTAAAGAAGGTATCATTAAATACTATAATTGAGGATCATGTCTTTATACTCTAGATTGAGTATTTTAAGGAGGATAAGGATTCATCTCACAAACT
>JARHVA010001222.1:2432500-2595000 GCA_037957365.1 Torreya grandis | reverse complement strand
ATCTAGTATATGACATTAGATGACCTCCCACCTAATCCACCATTTTAATATCCACATCATATGGATGTGCTCTTGGGTCTATAGAGACATTACACTTCAATTGTATACTATCTCATTTATTTCTAGCATTTACTTGTACTTACACTCCTTATTTCTTGTTCCTTGTATATAATTTCATTTCATGTTGATTGTACATAGCTTATATCCATAAAATACATAAATAATATAATATGTCAAAACACAAAAAAATTCAAATATTTACTCAAAAAATACTAAATTAAATATTTTATGCATTTCCATGTTTATCTTTCTTATATTTTTCAGACACTACATATGCTATCTATCTTAGTATAGTCATGTTTATCATACATACATGCTTCACTTGTCCTTGTTGAGTGTTTGTATATTTCTATGGCACTCAACTCCACTACAATCATCCATATTTTCTATTATCTACCCACTGGGGGAATACACATAGATACATGGATTCTTCATTCAATACATTCACCCATTTGGGGCATGCTATACAAAGTTTTGATTGTTAGGTTACATATTTATAAACTCTACATCATAGATTTATCATCATTACATCTTGATATTGATCATGTTACACCTACGTAGTATTTTTGATAACTACTACTACTTTAGAGTCAACTTATGTACATCTTGGATCTTCTATAGATTTGTACCAATGTTCATACATACTTTCACTTATATATTTCCCATTTTATACTTGGATGTGTCTATATGTTTCTTATATTTGAGGGAATTTGAATATGCCATTGTCTATGGCTCTACACCACTTATTTTCATTATATGTATGCTTTGGACATGTGCCCATGTCCTTCTATGTCACTTCTTGATTGTGTATATAGACTTTTGAACATGTCCTTCCTTGTGGCTCTAAGATAACTTGCTTGTTGTTTACTTATGTGGATATTTGAACATGTCCATGTATGCCCATTCTACTTTATGTGCCTTATGTGTTTTGTATGTATGCTTTCTTGTATGCATCATGGCCATGAAACTTATCTCTTACTTATTATACACTCTAGTTTTATATGTCATGAGACACCTCATGCATCTCCCCTTCCTATATGGGTGCCATGATGGACATATGCCCCATCACCCTAGTTAGCTATGCAATTATTACTCAGATTTTTTTTCATATACATTCTCACATATTCTTGGAAACCTTGTAAATGCTAGACCTAACATACATCACACATTACAAAATTATACATAGATTATATTACATTATGTTGTCATGTATCCACATTATATTGAATTATTATGCAAATATCATATATGATTTTGATAACACACATTTTATAGATATTTTTATTTTAATTATAGTCATTACATAGGTTCAATAACTCCCCCTAAAAGAGGGGGAATTCATAAGAGTTTGTCATAAAGATTAGGCTATCCAGATGCACTCATAGTATACTTTTAAACACATAGGCTTAGAACATAAAAATTAAATTCAAGAAAACATAGTGGAAAATAGTGACATAGAGATCAGTTATAGTTGCACATAAATCAAAACAATCAAACATTAGTGCCCAAGTTTAGACACTAGCACCACATGGTGTTGCTATCTAGGATATGGTGCTATTGTCTATTAGCCTTAGTTTCAAAAAATTATAGAATGGCCAAAAAATTATAGTAGGTACAATATAGGTTTTCATATATCTAGTTATAAATTACCAATTTGGGCTTAGTTTATCTCAAATGCATACAAATTTGCTCAAATTGGGGGCATCATTCACAACATGATCATTCTCATTTCATTTTAGATATTTAGATATATATTATTATAACTCATTATAAAATCCATATATTTATATATTATATTTGGATTCATGTGCACAACACATTATTTTTATATGCTCACTTATACACTAGTTGATCAGATGGAATGACAAACTCCATGTCATTCTCTATGTTGTATATATTACATACCATGTTCTAGGTTACACACCAAATTCATGTCTTACTCCATATATAGTGTTTTATATTCCTAAGTGTCCCAAATACACCTAATATACCCTAATGGTCATAGATCTAACATCTTCATTTATACATTTCCATTTACATCACACAATTTCGGTTTTAAATGCATCTACTATACATAGGTAGATAATGATGGCGTCATAGTCTACTTGATTCCTTGATCCACCTACATGAGATTTTTAGACAAACCATAAATCTAATACAATATATTCATAGGTCATGATCCACAAATAAGTATTAGGAAATGATGGATTCATAATCTACTTGAGTCTTTGAGCCATCTACATGAGAGGGTTGAGCACACCATCAATCCAATCCAAGTTATTCATAGGTAATGATCCACCAAGTAGGCATAGGTGGTAAATGATAGAGTCAAAACCATATTGAGTTATTAAGCCAAAAATACATGGGGATTGATAAATCCATTATCTCAATCCAAGTTATTCACTGATTGATCACTATCTACATGTGTAGACATAGGTTGTCACTAGGTTTATGCATTGGTTTGCCTACCCAGTGAGGTGTATTTTTTCCTTTCCTCTCTCTAATATCTTTACTTAGTTTTATCTCTTTAATAAATTTTGTCTTTATATTTGATATCTCCTATGTAAGGATTGATCTATTCACCTTTTATTTTCAAGACACACAATGGAGCATGCTTCACATACTTAGATCTAAGTTCATGGGCTTTACCTCTTAGGTAAGTATAGGTATGATTATTTTTACTTTATCTTAGTCATTTTGATTTTCTACATTTATAAAATAAAGGGGGGAAAAATTAATCACCTAAAAATGACACTTGTCTTCTAAGTGTGTTACTTGAGACCACCTATCCCTAGGTTATACCTAGACCTATCTTAGGGCCTATTTTCACACTTATCTAGCCTTTGTGTAAACCATAGGCACCCTTAAACAACCCTAAAGTATTCCAAAACCCTTATATTTAAATCTTAACCTATAATACCTTAGTGTCTACCACTAATAAGGTAGTTTCATAATAGGGACAGTAGCACCACATGGTTCTAGTGTCCCAAATTGTGTGTTATTATTGTTTCCCTCCTTTTTCTATCAATGGATATCTTTTCAAATAAAAGACTACTTAGAGTCAGATTAAGCCTTTTTTAATACCCACAAAAGTACCAAAATAGTATATATACATTAATTTTATTCATCTAACCACTAGATGGAAATCATATGCAAATTACACATACAAACTCAGAACAAAGTTTTGCACACACAAGGTTATTAATTCTTATTCTACCCTACTTATGTATACAACATTATTAAGCTTAGATTACTCATTTTTCCAATCTCAAGCACAATAAAAATACTAAAGTAAACATTAATACTAGATTCAATTGCACTTATATTAGTACTTAGGTAGGGATAACTAGATCAATCTTGATCCCTCTATAGAGTATTGGTATGTAGGCAACTTTAATCACAATGGAGTGTTGAGGATGCCTAGCCTACCCCACTAAAAACACACTTTACTACTTGTATCAATTATATGCCCTATAAATATGGGGGATTAGGGTTTACACATAAAATATGTCAAACTAGGTCACATACATAGATCTATAACTCATGTGTATAGGAACAAACTTGACAGACCTAGACACAGGTGCACCCAAAAGCTCGAAATAGTTATGCATAGAGGCATTACCTCCATTACATAGAAACTAGCTCCACATGGTGATACTATCAAATTATGGTGTTACTATCTAGGAAGTTTTTTGACACTTAGATCCTATTTTTGACACTCAGAATAGCTTGTATATCAGTTTATAGCCTCTAGATCTCTTGTTTCAGTCATTTTATAGCTAAGTTCTTATTTACATTATTTATTCTTATTTTTAGAAAGGTCAAATTAAGTCAATTTTTTTTATAGATCAATGATTTTATTAATTACATATTTATACCCTTATTTACTATAACATCCCCCTTAACAATGTAGGATTTACATACCCTAAGTCTTAAATTGCTAAAACAAATCTCATGTTTGCTAGGTTATATAGATAATTTTTATCTTTTTCCTAGTTTGTAATTTTTTAGATTTATCCCACATTAGTTAGTTTGTCTTTTTTATTATTTTTTCTTGACTATTTATGCATGACCTCTCCTTTGTAATAAGTAAGTTATTTTCTAGATATTATATGATTGTAGACACTGAAATCGTGTCTACTCCCTTGGTCGTCCTCCCCTTCTCTCCCCCTTGGTACTCTTAACCACTCCTAACCTATGTCTTATTAATTCGAAATAATTATCTTATTTTAAGTTAATAATTCTCTCTCCCTTGCAACCTCACCACCCTAGGATGCCCTTCTTTGGATTCCCTTCATCCCCCCATGACCCATTTATGGCCTATTCCTCATTCTCCCACGCCTATTTAGACCCTCTTGATTGTTTTCCCACGGCCCTTTGACCTGGCGGCATGCAAGAATGGGCAGAAGGCTAATATTAGCCTCTATCCCCATTCTACAGCTACCGACGTTGGTCATTATTTGACTGACGTTGGCGGTTATGCTGACGTCGGTAGCCTTCAAGACTGCATTCCACCTCCAAAATGCGGATCCACTCTTTCAACCTTCAATCACCCAACCTCTGATCATCGGCTCCTTCAATCTTTAGTCTTCAACCATCCGCCACTCTGCCAATCAATATGTCAATCTTCAAACCAGACCTCTCACTCTCCCTCTCACAGGGCTTCTATACCAGCAACAACATCAGTCTTCTACACCAACAATAGGTCCTCCACACAGGCCACATCAACAACAAGTATAGGTATCAGCAGCACTCCTTTAGCAGGCCACAGGTATGTATATTGTCTGTGTTCTCATTATGTTTTTAGTTATTGCTTTCAAGTAATACCCCCCAGACCAGACTGTTAACCAGACTAGACCCGAATCCTTATTTCTCTGTCTCCCCTTTGCCTCTGTCTTCTATCTGACCATACACTCTATCCATTGTGCCTGTAACTCTGCCCAAACCTCTGCACAGACCATTAACCAAAACCAGACTCTCTCAGACCATCCAAACAACACAAAAACCCATCTAGACCCCTTTTTAGACCTATCTATAGACCATAGACCTAACCACAGACTACTGCCCTGACTGACGCCAGCCACAGAGACCACTGCCCCAACTGACGTCGGTAAACTAACCGACGTCGACAGACCTTGACAACTGACGCTGGTAGGACCACCAACACCGGTGACTATGACCAAGCTGACAACAACATTTAGGTAAGCATTTGCTTCCATTTCCTTTTCAGTCTTTAATAATTTTAGTATTTTAACATTCTTCCTTTTATCAGACATTACTTTTATCAATCAGTGGGTTGACTTCCCTCTAGGAAGTCTTTGTACTTTCGGGATCAAGCTTTTGCTTGGCAACCCACCATCTCCTCATCTAACGTAGACCATTTCTTTTTAGTTTCTTATTCTCTCTTTGAATGTAGAAAGTGAAATCTTATGTTACACAACTGAATCACCTGCACAAATCAAATATCAAACTTACCTGAGACAAGGCCCGACTGGGATTTCATCACCCAGTGGATACCTTACCCCTCCCTGGCAATCTCACTTGGATTTCACCAACAAGGGGAAAGCCCACTCTATTCTCTGGCGGAGGATAATCTCTAGGGAAGGTATATTTTGGCTAAGCGAGACCAGCTTATCACTGGGCTTGTGAAGTGAGGGGAGCTTAGTCCTTAGCACCAGGCCATGTACCGAACCTAACCCAGACTCTTGAGCACCTAAATAAACCTAAAACCATCCATAGACTACCTCTTCTAAGACCCATTCTTCCAGCCAACCTCCCAAACATCACTTTAAGGCATAAGCCACAAGATTCTAAAAATTGATTCTTAGGATTTAACGCTTAGGGTCTGCCTATCTCCATCTCTATTTTTCTATTCCTATCTGCTTGTTTGAGCTTGTGAGGACGTTCTTCTTCATTTTTTTTTCCAAAAACTCTCAAATCTTTTGGGTTTCTGGAAAACCACAGTCACCGACATCAGTTTTATCACTGACATCGGCAACCCTTCCTTGCCGGCATCGGTTATTTGATCAATGTCAGCCCTCTGATATCACCGACATCAGTTTTTCAACTGATGTCAGTCACTTTCACAGTCCCTTTTTTCAAAACAGCATCCGAAAACCTGACCCCTTTTTTCTGCCAAAACCACATTTTGAGTTTTTGAAACTAAAAAAACACAATTTTTAAAACCTAACCCCTCTTGCCTTGAATGGTTTTGACACGCAGTCAAACCAAGGCTCTTCTTGACCACGTGAGGCATCAACTACTTTCATCTTCCCCATCCATAACCAGTCCTATAATGGAGTTCCACTCGTAGACTGAAAGAACTTCTACTCGATCGACCCCGACTCAGACCCCCATTGTCCCTGAAGGGGACCAAGATTTTGAAAGATTCTTGGACCTCAATGTCAAAGCCCTCCAAAACTATCTCGCAAGAAACCAAATGTGGGACCTTTCACTTACAGCGGTAATGACACCGACATCACCCGCTACTCAACCCATCATGACTCAGCCTATTGTCTCGACTAGTCACTCGACCATGGCCAATACACAAAGTTTGGCCTCCCCATCTATTTTTGAACCTACCTCCATCGGGGTGTCATTACCCCCTCAACTTCACGCAATTCAACCAAGTTCTACATCATACCAAAACTTGATTGTCTTGACCTCCCCCACTCTTGTACCTATACACGTGGGAGTTACAACCTATCCTTTTACTAGTGCCACCACTCAACCACCTATGGCGGTATCTAGTCAACTTGTGTCCTCCAACTTCATGGCACGAGACCCTTTGACCATGACATCTATCCCTATGATGCACTACCCATATTTTGTGTCTACACAAGCGCAACCAAGTACATCATATGCCTCTTCAACCACCTTCCAGGTACCCTATAACCTAAGGGGTGCCCCACCCACCAATTCGTTAGCTGACATAATCAAAATGTTGATGGACAAAATGTCCAGTCTCGAGACCTCTATTTCTGGTTCACATAATGTCCTTTCCTATGACCAAATTTACAATGAACCCATTCATCCTTCTGTGCCCATCTGACCATACCCCAACCAATGGGAACCCCCTAAATTTACTTGCTTTCAGAGTAAGGAGGACCCATAACAACATCTTTGAGCGTTCAGACATGATTGTTATCTCATAGCCCATGACGATGTGTTACTTCTATGCACGTTCCCCATGTCACTTTTAGGGGCTGCCCTTAACTGCTATAGCTCTCTTACCAGACATTCTATCTTTTCATTCACTCAACTCACCCAATTATTTCTTGACCATTTTTCTATTAACATCACCAAACAAGTCTCAATCACAGACCTCTATTCTATCAGGCAATTTGACGATGAATCAATAGTCAATTTTGTTGCCCATTGGAGAGCCTTGATCAACCAGCTCTCCTTCTCCTTGCCTCAACCTGAGCTCATTGAGCTCTTTTCTCAAGCATGTGCTAGGCACATCTCTTCTACCTTGCAGATCCAGACATTCCGCACTTTTGATGAAGCTTTCACCATGGCAAGAAAGCTTGAACTCTATGCCATCGACGAAAATAAGGTCAAATTGTGTAATGACAATGCAAAATATAATGACTCTTCTTCGTCTAAACCTTCTTCTACCCACTCCCAATCCAAGGGGTCAGCAAACACTATCATCTTTAGACCATCATCTTCAACAATAACCAACTGACCTCAATTTTCAACATCATACTACATCAATAAACACTTCCAATGATGATCCATACAATGTCAATACACTCCAATTAGAGAGTCATATGCCTCTGTCTTGGATAAACTTATCAAGCAGGGGGTCCTCAATCTCCCTTCAATCCAACCACTTCAATTTAACCCCTCAACACCTATCCCTACATGGTACAGGGAGAATGACTTTTGCAACTATCACCATGTCAAAGGCCATGACACGGACAACTGTCAAATCATCAAAAACATCATCTAGGACATGCTAGACAAGGGGGATCTCATCTTGGAAAACCCAAATTCCCCACCCCACCAACACCTTGACATCTTCAAACAACCCTTTCCTAATCACCTGCCTACTCAAAACAATCTCCAGACCATGACCAATGACCCTCAAGACCATGATATACACATGGTCGACACTATCTTTTCTCTTGTCCCCGACCAACCTCTTTCACAGGTGGAAGACCCTTCTTCCCCTATTCCTCCTCCACATGATGAAGAACTTTCTTCTCCTATTTGTCCTCCATCAACCTCTCTCATATTGGAGGATGATTTGATGGCACCCACACCGGCTACCTCACCATCGTCCTTTTTGTCATCAATGGGGGATCATACATTCCCCATGCCTAGACCACAAGTCAAGACCATGACCATTCCTACGCTCTATCCAACTACAGAGCTAGACTCTCCTATTTCTTCTCCATCAAGAGAAGAACTAGTCTCTTCACCCATTTCAATCAAGGAAGACCCAGTCACGGTTTCCTCTTGCCCTTTGCCTGAGATTGCTACATCTCACTCGCCTCCATCCACATCCGAACCCAAACTCGTATCTAACCTCACCTCGTACAATAGTGACCCTCACCCCAAACCAATGAAGGCCACTAAACCACACCAGAGGATTCCTCCCCCATCTTCATCATTACCTTCAATTTTGGGCCTGCATCTGTCCACTTTAATAGGGGTGCTTCTTACTCCCATACCTCACAGAGGCAAGTCGCCTCCATTACTCTCTCAACCCATCAAACGTATATTTCTTCCAAAACATCCAACACCTATCACCACCAAAGTGCCATCTCCACGTGTGGTTACACCACCCATGAAAATGATGGTACGACCAATGCCTCTTATGCCTCTCAAACCAAAGTCATCAAACCCTCCTGCAACAAGACACACAGACCCATTAGTAGGTTCTTATGCCCTGCTGTTACAGCAATTGTTGCAGTCTTCTCGCATCAATCTCCTACCTCTTAAACCATATCAATCCCTTAGACCAAAACCACCTTGGTTTGATGACACTTAGATTTTTGCATATCATCACACGCCTGGGCACGACACTGAGCATTGTTGTGCCCTCAAGGTTGTCATTCGCCAATGTTTGGAGAAAGACACCTTTCTTCTCAACCATACTATCAACAAACCTTTGACACCATCCCACTCATCAACTCTCGGATCAAGACCATCTTGGTTCGACAACTCTAAATTGTGTCATTATCACCACACTCTGGGACATGACACTGAGCATTTTTGCACTCTTAAAGCATTCATTCGTCAACACTGGAAAAAGGATACCCTTCTCATCAAGGATCCTCTTGACCACCCCTTCGACAAATCATCAACACTGACCCATGCTTCTCAAGCCTCATCACCTAAACTGGGATCTCCACACCCGATTATGGTCCCTTTTCCGCCTTTAACCCCCTTATTCGACATCAACATAGTCAATCTGACCACCAAGCCTCAACTGACCTTGACCAATCTATCAAACATTCTCCCTAGCCGCTGGGGGAATTCAACCTTCATCCAAGCCTCGACCAACCTTTCAACCCTGTCTCGACCAAATATCAATCACTCTTTTAATCTAGACTGTCGACCCGACCTCAACCAAACATTCAACCTATCTTCAACCAAACGTTCAAACTGACCTCAATCAAACCTTGATCAAATATCAATCAACTTTTTCAGCATCAACCCCAAACTTCAACCAAACATTGACCAACTCTTTCAACATCAATCAACATGTGACCAATTTGGAACAAAGCAAATGGGGCAAGTTTGCTCCTAATTGATTCAGACCTTACATCATAACACAAGCATGGGCCAGGACTTTATCAGAACCTGAGCCCCTTTATGCCTTGCATCTTCGACTAGTACACTGTTAGTCAAGTAATTATTCACTTGACATCTAACTTGAGCTCGATCCCTTGAGCAATCCCTGTCATTGTCATTCCTATTTCTTTCAACCCTCAACGCTGCAAACATCAGTCACCCCTTTTGTCAAGCATGAATGCTTTGTCCTAATAAAAGGGAAACCCTCTAAACCTCTATAGTCAAGTCCATGACCAAAAGTCCAGTCGACAAATCAATCAAATATATATATAAATGGGATGCATATTCCAAGGTCATATAAACTATAAATGTAGATTTCTCCCTCAAAGGATAGCTGCATCATCATTATTGTATTTACTAGACTGCTCCCTTAAAGGACAGCTAGGCCAAAGTCATATCAAAAGCATATAAAGCAGAACATAGACCACTCCCTCGAAGGATGGCTATTCTTAAATTTTGCTACATACACAACACTATCTCTAAAGCTTCCCACATCGATCAGCTTCACGACATGACCACAAAGCAAAATGACATCTCTATGTAGACTTCCCGCATCGATCAGTCTGTGCCAAAAAAAAATCAAGATGTCAAAACATATCCAAGGTCACCCAATCAAATCAAAAGGTAGACTGCTCCCTCAAAGGACAGTTATACTATCATTGTTGTAGCTAATAGACTACTCCCTCAAAGGACAACTATTCAAACTTATATAGAGCAAAAATATAGAACACTCCCTTGAAGGATGGCTATGATTAACTCTTGCTACAAATAGCACTTTCTTAGAAGCTTCCCACATCGATCAGCTTCACAAATGACCACAAAGCAAAATGATATCTCTATGTGGACTTCCCACATTGATCAGTCTGCTCTTTCAAAAAAAAAAAAATGGGTCATGGACTTGGCTTGTAGTTGTCTCGGGGTCTCCTATAAAAATGGGCAAGGTTATCCCTACTCATAAAATGGGTTACCCTATCCTCCTCCTATTATAACACCTGCTCAAGGGACTTCGAGCTCACTTTAATGTCAAAGTGATTCAATTACCGTTCTAACACAACCATGGTCAACGACGCAATGCATGAAGGGGGCTCTTTGTTCTAACAACCCCTATCTATGCTATCATTCTGGTCCTTGTCAATGAAAGGGTGATTATGCCTTTTGCTTTTTGCTTACACTTTGGTCACATTCAAACTTCATCACTTGTCAAACCCAATCAACTCAACTCCAATCTCTTTTCAGACCAATCACATAGCCTATTCATACTAGTTTCTATGGACACCAATACACATGGAAACTATCAACTAGACACAATTTATGTTAAGCATAAACCAATACTTGCCGAAGCATAAATAGACCTCAATTCATTTTTAGCATACATCCATCATGACTATGGAACATTGCTAGGGATGAAAGACCTCTCAACCAATGTTACAGAATACACCATTTGGAAAAGGCTGTAACATCTTTTTCTCCTCATCATTTCGACACATGACCAAACCAATCATCGACCAATCTTCTCAACTAGTCTGAACTACATTGGTCTGAGGCCCTAAGACCGGGGCTATGTAGGCAGCACTCAGATGACATGACTGTCTTCTGGGGTTAGCTCGACCACCCTCATTTGTTTGTCTCCTTGATGGACAAACCATTCTTTCCTTTGACCAATCCTTTGACCATGACCTTGACTTCATCTAAGACCATCAACCACTTTGACTCTTCCTCCCTTTGGGGAGAACTACATTAGCCTGAGGCCCTAACCATAGGGGCTATGTAGGCAGCACTCAGTGTTCTGAGGTTAGCTCGGCCACTTTCTTTCATCCATCCATCCACCTCGACTAATGACCATGGAGATCATGCATATCTCCTCTGACCTTGACCACTTCTAAGACGACTTTGCCTTGGTTGTTTTTGCATGTGTGCTACCCCATGACTGGTTAGCAAAATTATGCACAGACTATTTTTGACCTTCACAAGTATAGGATCGCAAGCTAGTTGATCCCCATTACTTGTGACATTTTCATGTTTCTATGAGCACTTCCTGAGCCTGGGATACCTAGAACACGATGACCATTGGATCTTCAGCTTAGATTTAATAACCCAATCAGCTACGACTAATGTTGGGGCCTAGTTACTTCAATTTTGGCACTCCTCAACCCTTGACCTGCGACACTTTGACCTGACCATCTTGTACAGTGGTATACGTGCAATCACAACTATTGCAACATTCACACTCACCATTCCTCATCCACTCTTTGTCAAATCAGCACCCGATTCCAGGTTCCCTTCCCTCAACTCCTGCTTTGAGGGGGAATACCTCATCCATAATCGGGGCAACCAACCCTCTTATTTTTGTCTTGCAGTTCACTTGAACAACCAACAAGACAAAATCAACCTTATCCCATACTTGGGGTAACCAACTCCTATTTTTGTCTTGCAGTTCATCTAGAACAACCAACAAGACAAAAAGGGGCAAATGGAGACACCAAAATCATGTCTACTCCCTTGGTCATCCTCCCCTTCTCTCCCCCTTGGTCCTCTTAACCACTCCTAACCTATGTCTTATTAATTTGAAATAATTATCTTATTTTAAGTTAATAATTCTCTCTCCCTTGCCACCTCACCACCCTAGGATGCCCTTCTTTGGATTCCCTTCATCCCCCCATGACCCATTTATGGCCTATTCCTCATTCTCCCATGCCTATTTAGACCATCTCGACCGTTTTCCCATGGCCCTTTGACCGGCGGCATGAAATAATGGGCAAAAGGCTAATATTAGCCTCTGTCCCCATTCTGTAGCCACCAACGTCAGTCATTATTTGGCCAATGTCAGCAGTTATGTCAGTGTCGGTAGCCTTCAAGACTGCATTCCACCTCTAGAATGTGGATCCGCTCTTTTGACCTTCAATCACCTGACCTCTGATCATCAACTCCTTTAATCTTTAGTCTTCGACCATCCGCCACTCTGCCAATCAATCTACCAATCTTCAAACTAGACCTCTCACTCTCCCTCTCACAGGGCTTCTGCACCAGCAATAACATCAGTCTTCTACACCAGCGACAGGTCCTCCACACAGGCCCCATCAACAATAGGTATAGGTATCAGTAGCACTCCTTCAGTAGGCCATAGGTATGTATATTTTATGTGTTCTCATTATGTTTTTAGTTATTACTTTCAAGTAATACCCCCCCAGACCAGACTGTTAACCAGACCAGACCCAAATCCTTATTTCTATGTCTCCCCTTTGCCTCTGTCTTCTGTCTAACCATACACTCTATCCATTGTCCCTGCAACTCTGCCCAAACCTCTGCATAGACCATTAACCAAAACTAGACTCTCTCAAACCATCCAAACAGCATGAAAACCCATCCAAACCCCTTTTCAGACCTGTCTATAGACCACAGACCTGACCACAGATGACTGCCCCGACCGAAGTCGGCCACAGAGACCACCACCCCAACCGACGTTGGCAGACTAACCAATGTCGGTAGACCTTGACAACTGACACCGGTAGGACCACCGACGCTGGTGACTATGACCAGGCCGACATCAACATTCAGGTAAGCATTTGCTTCCATTTCCTTTTAAGTCTTTAATCATTTCAGTATTTTAACATTCTTCCTTTTATCAGACATTAATTTTATCAATCAGTGGGTTGACTTCCCTCTAAGAAGTCTTTGTACTTTTGGGATCAAGCTTTTGCTTGGCAACCCACCATCTCCTCATCTAACGCCTTCTTTGTCTTAGTCTCTTTCTTTTGCAGGTGTCATCCTCCACAACCAAAGAGGAGTTCTCACAACGTCTGGATTACGGTGCGCATGACTTCATCCAGGTACATACAAGCCTTAGACCATTTATTTTTAGTTTCTAATTCTCTCTTTGAATGTAGAAAGTGAAATCTCGTATAGAAACAATGATATTGCCTTCATTTTTACAAATCATCTTTGGATCTCTTCCAACTCTTCTTGTGATGTTTTTGTTGTTAATTCTTCAAATATTTGGATTAGAATGATCTTGTTGACATTCCTTTAAACTTTCATAAATATTCTTAAAAAAATCTCTAATTCATTAGTAAATAGACCTTGTAAATGAGCAAAAAAGATCAGATAGCCTAAATGGGGTTCTCCCTCGGTGGTTTCTTGATGTTAAATTTACCTTTTTGGGGGGTTATCTGCATGCCTTGTATAACCTCTTATAAATTTTATTTGGTTCTATTGGTTTGTCTAGGAGGTTTATCATAGTTATTATTCTATTGAACAACCTCAAGTTTGTTCACTCTATTTCTTGTTAGCCTAGAATTTAAAGGTGATGTTGAAGGTGTGTTCATGACTTTTGTTATGGTGCATGCTTTCCTTTGTTCTTCACCATCTTGTTCTTCAAATTTTTTATCCTTCATTTGGGGTACAATAGCGACTAGAGGTGATCTTATTAGGGAGAATGGATCCCTTTATAGATCTTTTTCATTGCCTAAGGGGGCTTGAGGGATAATTTTTGGTGCAATAGGGGAGGCAACCATGGAGTTTGAGATTACAATTTTTTTAGGATCCTTTCTTCCTTCCATATTTTTTATGCCTTCTCTAGAGATGGCTTCATTCCTAACTAGTTATTTGACAATCTCAACTATGGATTTATCTTCCTCCTTAGTTATTTTTTATTTTTTAAAATAGGTAGTTGTCTTGTGACCAAACTTATGATGAGCAAGGTAAATGTTTTTTGTTCTTTCATATATTATTTCTTGGGACCAAGTGTCATACCTTGATTATAAATCAGTAGTTCTTGGGAGGGGATTTTCTAAGGAGATTTATACACAAAATTAGGTAGCTAAAAGCCTTCATCTTTCCATGGTGAAAAGAACTAGAGCAATCACTTAGCCTATGGATTTGGCCAAACTATAATGATTTCTTCCTCCCAAAATTTCATAGAGAGGTCAATTAGGTTAGCCCACATAGGAGTTTTGAAAAAACATTTCCATTCATATTTATTCCTAGTTTCTTCTTTCTTAGGCAAATATTCAAGTTCCCAAAAATCCATGGACCCTCGATCAGAACCTTGGTGTAATCTTATAAAATGGTTAAGGTGATAAGTAAAAAATCCTTTGATGAGGTGAAATCTCCATATGCCCTTTGGGATTATAATTTTAGTTGACCGATTCCCTAAATGAGTCAACATTTGGAATATTTCCTTAAAATTTTCCTACTAAATACAAATATATATTCTTATTAGCTTTATCAAGTAGAGAATCAGGGATTTTGAGGCATAACTTGTTAAAAAACATGGATTATAATTTTGAGGTGGAACCTTCCTAAAACCATTTCCTTTTACCAATTAGTCTATGTGCCCATGATCTCCTGTCAAGATGATGAGGTTCATTGGTTTTGTCCTCTAGATTATCCATAGGTGCACATGGGGATTTTGAAAGGTGTATTATTTTTTGAGGTATAATAAAGATATTTATGGTCACATGGTTTTGATCTAACCCACAATGACCCCATTATCAAAGGGTATTTCTTAGATATCTAATACTCCATAAGAGGGGTTCATACTCATGTAGTTCTCTTCTATATATTGTCTTATGTGAATCATGTAATGTGTATAAAACAATTACAATAGTGACTTAGCTTGTAACTTGGAAAATCAAACATTATGATTGATATTTTATTAATTTATACCTGTATATGGGTTATTATTATGACTTATATCAAAATAGGTCAGAATAGGAAATCTTTTGGTAACTTGAGTGCTTCTTAAATGCTCTTTTAGTATGATTGTTAGGTGTTCCCTAGGTGAGGAATGAAGGAGGGTTGATATTTTATTTATATCAACCCTATCTAGAGATAACTCACATTAAGTCACTTAGGATGACCATTTTAATATGTTTCATTTTTAAATTGGATGAATTTAGGGCATGGGATACTTGTGTCAGGGTAGGATAGTAACATCAACACTAATATATGTCTTAGATGTTAGTGTCTGGGGAGTGAAAAAATAAGTATAGGATCAAAACTTACATAGGTGTAAGATAAGTATATTTTAGTCAATACAGATAAGATAATATTTTTGTGTCATCAATATAACGCTGGTCAGACTAAGAGATAAGCCAAGGGGCACAAGATAGGTTAGATGTGAGGCTTACAAAAATAAGGCATGTGTAGAACTAAGAGGAACAACCAAGGCTTGATTTTCTAAGTGTATAAGATTAACATCATACATAATCAAAAAATATCATCTACATTTCCTCCCTTTAATCTAGTAATGGAATTTATAGTTTAAAGGAAAATAATAAGTACTTGGGTGAGTGTGCATACCTTATCTTTACTTGAGTTGAATTTGAGTGTTTTAGTGAAATTAAATTTAAGTGTTTTTATATTGACTAAAATACAAAAAATATCATGTTACAATGTAAAATTAGTACATTTAATGTGGGTTAAAATTACTTGAAATAGATTAAAATTAAAATAGAAACATTTAAGAGTACACCTCTATGATGATGTAACCGCCTTGCCTATTAGTTAGTTATTTTGAAAAATATGTATCATTATAAGGCTCTAAAACTAAGATTGGGATAATATAGATAAATATTTTAAGTGAATATATCTATATATATATATATAGAGAGAGAGAGAGAGAGAGAGAGATTGGAAGGCACATACTCCCAATATTGGACCAAAATTGAGTTTCCACCTGGCAATTGAGATTATGTCAATTGTGAAACCTAATGATACTTATAACCTAGCAAGGTTGGTTGATATAATTAAATCCAACCTAAAAACTTGGAAATATTGAGTGTTTAATCACCTCAACCATACCAAAAAAGGTGAACCAACTACAACAATAGATTGGTTCTCTAAAATCTATAAAATTCTATGGGGTTTCATTACGTGCAATAGTTGTTGAATCTAAAATTGATTTGGATTTTGTAATTTTAGGCACATATTACATATCATATGCACCTTATAGATGTTTATTGTTAAAAATTTATATAAAAATGGTATCGTGTATAAAATTCTACCATAATTATGAATCTAAATCATATAATTGTGTGTGGAGAACATGATTCCAAAGCATGCCCCTACTATATACGGAGAAAAATGATTTGATATAAGTACCAATGTGGATGTAATGTTTCCAAGATATGCCTCCACTATAAATTATGGATGTTGAATACTGAATAGGTGTGGAGAACATGATTCTAAAGCATGCCCCCACTAAATCTATGAATCATTATAAGTATCATAATGAATGAAAGTGGGTAACATGCTTCCAAAGCATTCCTCAACTAAATATATGAATTTATATAAGTACCATAATTAACTAATGTGGATAAAATGATTCCAAATCATGCCCATAATGAATCTAAAAACTTTGAAAGTGAGGAATCCATGTTCATATGATATGCCCCCACTAAATTTAATAATTGTTCAAAGTATGGAGAACATGTTTCCTAAGAATTGCCACCACTTTGAGGTGAGGGGAAAATAGTACCTATAATTTACCTCACCTTAAAATAGTAAGACAAATTTTAAATATGTGAATGTAACCATGTAGCATATATAATGAATATGTCTAGGTAAATGTGTCATTAAAGAACATAAAACCATTGTGATCACATGTAGGCCTAAGATTCATAACAAATATCACATATATGTTTAGAAAGTAATAGTAAAATATCAATTATAAAATAATAACACACAAAATATCACTCAAAATAAAGTCAAAAATCAATGGTCCAAGGAAACTACAAACAAGGGGAACATTAAAATGTTGCTAAATTGAATGGACATGACTTAGTCAAATGTCCATAAAACAAGCAATGACATATTAAAATATCAATACAAAATGTAATGACATATTCAAATATCCAAGAAGGAAAACATACAAACATGTGCCACATATAATAGAGCATATTCAAATGCTCAAACAAATAAGACAATAGCAAGGAAAAACACTCAAGGAAGTGTATAAAGGAAAATCATAAGCAACTAGCATAAACATGTCATAGTGGCCCATATATCAAATGTGTTAGTAGATAATGTCAATTACATAGCATATCAAGTACCGTGTGCTAGATATATTCATGGATAATAAGAATTTTTAAGTATATATTTAATTTTATACATGAAAATGTAACATTATCATTGAATCATATAACATGTGTATATCAAGATCATAGAAGATGGATGCCCCAAACATCTTGGTGATGTGAGTAGAGGGAAATCCAAACAACCATAATGTATCATGTATTTGTGTATGACTTTATATGTGTATGTATGAGTAAATTATATTTTATCCCTAAGCATGAAACTAACACATAGATACCAAGGATCTAATAGGAAATGTAGGTGTTGAAAATGTTTTTGGATTTAAATGTTTTGATTTTATTAGTATTTTTGAGGAGATGAGATAATATTATGATATAGTCAAAAGGATGATCATAGGTATCTCCCCACTTAGAACCTGGTGCAACAAATTGGTGATAATTCTAAGGATCATGTATAGGGTAAATGTTTATAGCTATAGTATTTATGATGATTGGCATATGTATAATATAACTCTGAGGTCGTGAACTACCAATAAAAATAATAGGGGTTGTTAGAACCCATTTTTATGTAATTTATTATTTATTTAGAATAAATATAGTATGAATATGTTTAGGTGGTTTTGATATTTGAATATGGTGCATAGAAGATGAGTATTTCATGGAACCCACTATCTATATCTAATGTAAGGGTCTCTCAAGTATTGGCTACCTAGTAGAGGGTATTGCTTGTTGCTTACCTTTTTGTGGTGGATTATATTTAACATGATTGATAATTAACTACCTCAACATGAATTTATCTTATTAAAGAAAATGATCATATGGAACACCAAAAATTTTAATTACCTAATTATCATGAATGTAATTAAAACACCCATGCACTATAAAAGGTACTACTCAAATATTATGTATCCAGGATTGTCCCAACAACATTCCAAAGACAACTTATAAGGTATAACCAAGAAATTAGTAACCATATGTGAATAACTGACCTATAAAAATTTATCAATCTCTCTAAAAACCTTCTAGGAAGTCCCAATGAATGTTCTAACTGATCTAATCAAGGGGAATAAATCAAGATGAGTATAAACCAAATGCATAAGTAATGTCATGGTGAAAACATTTTATCTTTCACCATTATCAATCATAAAATTTCATATGGTGTGTTTATCAAGGTATGATCGAATGAATAGATAATGAAGATTAGATTCATCATCCTTAATTTCATTTTCATTAAAGTAAATAATAATTTTTTGAACCATAGGAGGTATATCCCACATGTAAGTAGCAATTACCTCATCTAGTGGGTATCCATAATGTGATGGAGGAGGCTGTGCATTATATGCCATTTGGACTTTGGTTCTTTCTTAGAAGGTTTTTGGATTGTTAAATATTTTTTTATATGGTGATCACCAAGTTATGAAACTGATTCCTTTAAAGGACCATCAAATGTAATGTGTTGGTCATTGATGAGGTCCTGGATCTTATGTTTTAGGGTAAAACATATGTTTTTAGAAGACCAAGGCCTTGGTAATAGTCATAATAAACATTTGCATCATATCCTCTGAGTAGAGGTCTATTTATATCAAGTTTTATAAGAATAGAAAGAGATATAAGATGGAGATTTAGCAACCATAGTATTAATTAAGTAGGAGGCTTCGGTAAATTTGTAAACTATCTCCTTAGTGCATTAGATATGATAAGCTAATTATGTTGTTGTGCAATGATGTTAGCTATGGTGTTTGTTTATTTTTTAAGGTTAGAAGGTTTTACCTTATAAATTTGTTTAATCTTAAATTTTGTACTAGATGTAGATGTAACTGGTGTGTTTGCTACATGCTTGAGTTTATTCAATAACATAATCTTAATTTCATGATCCCATAAAACATGGCATAATTCATCAAAAAAATGAATCTTCTTTAAAATAATGGACTCATGTAAAATAGCAAGAAAACTTTTCTTGAATATGTCTTACAACTCTTTGCCTACCATAGGATTGGTCATTTTGGTTAATATTACCTTATATCTCAAGACATATTGATTGATTGGTTTATTAGTTCCTTGTTTCATCTTTGTAATTTGAGCATAAGAAACCTCTTCAATAATTTTAATAGAAAAGTGTGCCAAAATTTTATCTATAAGAGGTTTGAATGTTTTCATAGATTTGAGAGGTAAGTCATAAAACACCTCAAAGCATAGTCCTTGAGGCTCCTTAGAAATAATTTTGTCAAAAAATTTATCATTGGAAGCATAATCAAGGCATGTCACATATAAGGTTTGAAGAAGTTTTTTAGGATCACACTTACCATCATAAAATTTGAACTTAGGTACAACAAATCCAGTTGACAAATAGTGTAAAGATATTTCAAGTGTAAGAGGTTTATGAAACACATCTTGTGAATCTATAGCATGTGAAGCCTTTGAAGCCTTTTATTCAATGTTTGTAACCTTATCCTCCAAGGTATTTTTGACTTAAAAGAGTGATTGAATTTTAGACCCATTGGGATTTATATTATCCAATTGAGTAGTCACCAAAGGGGATGGAAACATGTTTTGGGTAGTAATAGGCACTAAAACTAGTATTTGTGTTGAAATAATAGGTAAGTTTATAATAGATGTATAAATAGTAATTTTAGGGAACAAAGGTTTAAACACATAATCCATGCCCCCATCATATGCATTAAGTTGTAATGTGTTCAAGGGGATGGATTTATCCACTAAATATTTTAAGTATTTGGCTTTAAGTATAGTTTTTAAGATTTTATCAAGATCTTATGGGTTTTGTCAAATGCACTCAAAACATAATGCAATTGCATGCATTTGTTCATTGTCTAATTTTTCATTTTCATTTATTTTATAGATTTTTATTATCATAATCTTCTTCTATGATAACCTTACCAGCATTTTTTTCATTGTCAACATAGGTATCATCACGATCTAAGGTATGAGATCCCTCATTGGTTTGAGAAATCTTGGATGGGTTGAGGGTAATCTAAATATGTTGAATACACACACCCAAATATATTTCTATGCCTAGGTTAAATTCAAAATAGTACTAATGGAAATTTAAAAATTATAGTAATAGGAAATCATAGCTATTTTAAAACCCTAAGAATTATAAAACATTGCATTCACACAGATTGGTTTCACCAAATGTTTAACTCTAATTTAGATTTATATCTTACTTGGTAAGATAGGGTTAATTATATATAAATGATATGGAACAAGGGTGAATATTATAACTACAATAGGATAATTAATGTGCTAAACTCATATGTACCATATGCTAAATTTATTAAAGTGAGATAGGCTATAAACGGAAAGTATAACTATGTTAGATATATAAATGACAAATAAGAGAGTAATTAAATAGTTATGATTCTAATTTAGATCTATATCTAAAACATGTAGAAGGAAAATAGAAATATAATTTTAGAACAATTGTCAGATTTTAGATCTGGTGCCTCTAGATCTCTAAATAGTTGCTAATGAAGCCTAAGCATGAGCTAATGGAGTTTATAGTATGTATATGGATTAAAATGGTAAAAATGACCATTAATATATGTCATGGTGTGTGAAAAATGCCTCATTTAGGCTTCCAAATTTAAAATAAGTATTATTGCCCATTTTATGCAAACTTCTCTTTTTTGGGTTCACAGTTGTAGACCTAGTCACCTGAGAGACATTTTCATCATGTGTAAACGTCAATGATAAAATGAATGGGATCCATTTATTCTTGGGATAAATTAATAATTTTATTTAATTAATATTTTTAGCATTATTTTAGTCATCAAGGGCCTTATCTCTATGAATAGTCATTTACAGTGTAAGACACTCACAGGCTGCCAAGAAACCCTTCTAAGAACCTGATCAGAGAGATTATGTCTCCAAACACTCAAAATGGATTGGATGACCCTTGAAATGATAAAATAAACTTTTATACCTATCCTAATCACCTTCTCATATCATTGGTTAGAATGTGTAGGGTATAAGGTGTATAGAATAGGGCCAAAATGACTATTGTAGGCTATTTAAAAGCAAGAAAGTTATGTCAAACCCTCAAATTATAATTGGAGCATGATCAAGAGGTTACTAAATTTAATCAAATATTTAATTTTAGTTTCACATGTGTGAGCATTAATTGTAAGCAAGTCTCAATTTTTAGGCCTATAGACCTAATTGAGGGCTAATTGAGAAGAGAAATAGGTGGAGTAAGTACAATTGCACTTAGTGTCTAGTCATGAAACTTTGTACATAGTAGGAAGATAATAGTGGGTACTAAAATATATGATTATTTTTCTAGGATCATCTATATAATGTTCTATACAAGGAGCTTTGTATCTTTTGAGGGCTACAAAGAATTGAAGGCATGTATGGGCTTTAGGTATGAAATGAAGTCTTAGAGACTATTTGAGGCATTCAAAATGATTGATACATGTTTTTTAAAGTAGATAAATGTCTCTCATGGAGAGAGGTTTCATTAATAAGGATAAAAACAAGATTTGAGGATTTTGAGCAAGAGAGGTGCAATGAGATTGGTGAGCTTCAAGATACCTAAGAAGATATGATCACTATTTAAATATTAGTATAATAAATATTTTAATCATATGAAAATAGTAATGGTAAGTTCAAGGTCATTTGATGACCAAGGATTTCCACTTGTCACCTTCCAAGCCAAGAGGAGGGTAGTTTGAATAAGAAGATAAATGTGTCAAGCAAATAGAGAAAACCCTATGCCATTTGGGAAGTAATCATCATGAAGAAAACAACACATATCCTTAAAGACCTTATAAGACTATTTGATAACTTCCTTCTTGATTTTAACTCTTGGTAAGAGTGATTGATATTTATCGTTACTCTTTTTTATGCCACTTCTCTCTCTCCTTATCTCATTATCTATAAATACAGCCTTGTTTGTCTTTGTAAGGATCCTCCACATGAGTATGGTGAATCCCTACTCATTTGTATGCCTTAGATCAGTAAATACTATTAGTTTTACCTTATTATATGACTATACTTAGTGTGTGTGCATGGATAGTTGATCTTGTCAAGTGATTTACTTAGTGTTCCTTGGCATGTTGTCCTATTCTAACACTTATATGTATTTTTAAAGCTTATTTTGTATGTCAGCTAAAGTGTGAAAGTTAAGTGAGTTTGTCTATTCACTAGTGTCATTTTAGACCTCTTGATTAGTCCTTCTAGCCTAAGCATCTATCACAACCTCTACATTGAAATGTTGATGTGACAGATTCCAATTAGGGGTAGTGATCAATTGATTTAGTGTATCACCCCCTTAGTTAATTTTATTTCATGTTATTCCTTCCCCTTTTCCTTTGAAATTTAGTAGTGGAACCTAATTGATACATCAAGGGAATTTATCCCTATAATCTATAGGTTTAGTCCACTTAGAGGTTAGCCACAACCTAGGACTAATCCTAATGCATAGCTCAAGTTAAAAGGGATTAAAACACCCTATAAAGGGTGAAAATTTGAGATATAACAAATACCAAAAAATTGAACCAACTATTACAGTAGGTTGTGTATAAACATAATATTTTCAAAATTTTATCGATTATTGAGACTTTCTATCTTACATGAACCCATCGAGTCTCAATCTCTTTGAGTGCATGCCTTAAGGGGTGCATCAAGAAAGGGGTTGGTACATAATTGGTGTTGTTAAGGTCAAAATACCCATATTTTTTAAAATTGGGACCCTAGAGATACTTTGAAATTGAACGTTGAAACTCAATGTGATTAGATCATTGTTAGAATTTAAAGATCATCCACTTTGATAAAGTTGGATTACTAGTTTATGGTTTTACTTTGAGCTTGCCTAATATTTCTAATAAGTGATATTATTGTCTTATAAGTTACAAGTTTCATGGATCCTTATTTAAGGGATCATGCTTGAAATTTATAGAGTGATTCTATTCAAGATTTCACTAGCCTTGGGTTTGTGAAAATTCAAATCTAGACTCATATTTTGAAAGCTCCTTTAGAAATCCTTGACATAAACCCTTGGTTCAAATTTGCATTTGGCAAGAGAATTTGGTGTGAATATTTTTAATTTGTTTTCAACTTAAGTCCAATTTTTATGTTAAGGTTTGGTCATGTTTTTTAACATGACCAAACCTTAACCTATAAATTATGCTTAGTCCCCTTTTATTTTCCCCTTTTGTTCCTTATATTTCTAATGTGGCCTAATGTTAGGCTAGTAGGGTATTTTTATTTTAAGCATGATACCCTTTGCTAAAAAATTTAACCTAAAGTTTTAACCATAAGGCATGATTCTCATTTATCAACACAAATTAAACCTTAGTCTTAAAAGTTTTAGCCTAAGTTTTTATCTACTTGGGTCTAATGCTCGTATTGGCATGGTCCTTTTATTTTCCTAAGCATGATCCCATTTGTTACCTATTTAGCATAAAACCTTAATTCCAATGCCCCATTCATGTTTGTTAACACAAATGAGACCTTAGTCTTAACATTTTATCCTAAGTCTTATCTCATCCTAGGTCTTAACTTAAAAACCTTGTTCCTTTGTAGATCTGACAATCTGCATTTCATTGCAGCTTTAAATCAAATGGAGTGAAGCCAACATTGAAGAATCAAAGGCTCATGAGGCTCCACAGAGTCACCATGTAACACTCATACATTTAAATTTTGATAGTAAAGGGTCCCACATATTAATTTTGACCAATGATGTGCAACTATCTAGATCACGATCGATGTCTCTTACCTCATCAATATGAAGGATCGAATAGAATGAAGAAAACATTAAAAATTTAAAAGGCCCAAGAAGTCTTGAAAAGTTGCCATGTCATGATCTCACATCCAAATATAGGAATTTTATGAGCTTAAATTTGACATTTGTGCAACCATCATTTGATGTCCATGAGGACAACTTTGATTTCCACATGACTATCAACTTTAAGCACACCAAAACTAAGAACTTCATGAGCTTAGATTTGAAATTTGTGAGACTATAATTTAACATATACGAGGTCATATTTGACATCCTTGAGGCTTTAAAATTCAATCTCTTTAAAAATTTTACTTAGACAAAGGAACATGTGTTTCTATCATTCGAAGAGACCACTTTGATATTATTATTTTAAAAACTTAGCATAAAATGATTTAACCTAAGTATTTTCATGTTTATTAATATAAAATAGAATTAGATAAAATCATTTTAACCTAAGTTCTTTGTATAGCCATGCACTGATTAAAGCTCATGCATATTTCAAGATCTAATGTCCCATACTTCATCATGAATCTTGATCCAATGGTGTAAAATCATAGATGACTATTTAATGGTTATATGAGAGCTTACGATCTCAACACATGGAAGACACATGTTCATTATGTGATTGGTGTAGGATAAAAATCTAAAAAATCTCATGGAGGTGTTAGGTGGCACAACCATGAGGCTCGATACAAATATAACCAATGACATGCAAAGACCCAGATCATGATCAATGACCCATATTGATCTTTAGATATTGATCAAATGGTGTGAAGTAAAAGGTAGTTTTTAAATACCAATTATTAGTGTTTTGAAAGCATTTATGAAAACTGATATGAAAAGTGATAGATAGATGCCAAATAAGCTCCACACAAACACAAAGTGATAAAAGTAAAGATCCTATGTGCTAAAAAATGCAAACTTATAAAGGCAAAGGTGAAAATCAAATCTAGGGAACATATGAGTTGAAGTCCAAGTAATCCATCACCATTAAAGCTATAAGAGAGCCCTAAACTTGCATAAAATCCCTAATCTGAGCTTGGATTGATCATAATTAAGCTAAAAGAGAGTATAATTGAAATTAAAGCACAAAATAATTGACCTAGAGACCATTTAGAACATAAAATTAAGCAATTTGAAAAGTTTATAAGCCATGGCAACTTGGAGGAAATAATACAAGGATGAGTCAAAGTTGTATTTGTCTACAGATAATGAAGGGAGGGTCTTTAAGGACATAAACTTGGAAACTACTACATTGGGTACGGGCAATAGAAACTAGTTTGAACTTTTGGTGACCATTGAAGAGATGTAAGCCATCACTAAGGAAGAGCAAAATATTTCCACTATAACCAAAAGGTATTATGACATAGTTGAAGTCCAAATGACTAGACTCCACCATACGGCCACCAAAATAGAGGTGATCCACTGTATCAACATCCTTGCTCCCATTTTCAAGGATTTTAGGATTTAATAGGGTTAGATTATTCATGAAAGGACTTTTATAATAATTACATTAATTTACCCATTGGCCTTTGAGAGTTATTACAAGCTTCCAAAACCCCAAGTGGATTTACCCACTATTAAGTAATGGACTGGAAAGAATGATCTAGATACCATCATTAGGCAAGGGTATCCCAAGAGAGCCATGTTATTTGAGACCCTACTAGTAACATCCTAGTTACCCAATTTAGAGAAGGGGTCAAGTTAATCATGAATCTATTGAATAAAATCTATGGAGCCCCTTCAACCACTTATGTTACTAAGATTTGGGTGTCTTACATCTAATTTATGATAGAAAAAGAGCTCACTCCTCCAATTAGAGAGATGATCATCATATATCTATAAATATAATTCATAGCCATTAAGAAGAAGACTAGTACCCAACTTTCCATGATGTCCTATTTATTGGATGCCTTACTAGCCTCCTACCAGAAACATCATATCAAAAATTGTTCACTTAAGGGTAGATTTACAGTCTCCCACCACTATTCAAATCTACACATATTCAAGTATAGTCATAACATCGAATTCATCTATGATTATGTGTATATATCCCTATTAGATGCCATCATAGGGATCCTTATGCCTAGGATAAGCCCTCTAATCAAGAAATATGTGGATCTAATGGGAGACATCTAGTTGTATCCAGATTGTATAGTGATAAAAATTAAAGGGCTTTTGATTTAACCTTATAGATTACCTATCTATGTTCCCATCAAGCTGGAAGAGCAAGAAATTTTATACCAACTTCTTAATGGTGTGGATAGAGTGTGAAAAGACAAGAATAAAGTCCTCCTCCATCCCTTTCCTTTGATCATTGGTAAGACCATGTTATAAAATTAGGATCAGGTGAATACTATGGCTAGGCATAGGGAATATTTCAAATTACAACTTGATGAGCTAAAGGTGTGGGACCAAAATGACAAAGTCTCCACACACTTGAAATCTAAACAACTACCCAAACTAGTGTATATGCATCAACTTAGTGTCCATAACACCATATATAATAGAGAAATCAATTTTGAAAAAATATTGACTAGGCTCAAGGGATATAACATTAGACTTGAGCATAGATTGACTAATGATGAGAAGATACCAGGTGACATATGACAAATGGGACCTTTGCAATACCATCTATTGACTAGACCTTCAAGGTCCCCTCAAGAGAAACCATAAATGGAAGATAAAAATCCCTAAGCATAGATTACACAAGGTCCTGGCAAGGAAAAGTTGGAATAGAGACTTGGTGAGGTCCCATCATCTTCAGTCACTCCCCAAAGATCATAGTATCTTGTGGAATACTTGGACATGATTGCTTTAAAGCTAAATGAAATAGTGGAGGATGAACTCAAGGTCCTTGCTAAAGCATATCGCTCCAATGAAGAGGAGGAGCATGTTGAAGAAGCACAAGACCAAATAGATGAGGTTGAAAAATAAAAAAGGAAATGAGTTTTCTTAGACCTAGTCCTAGTGGCACCATTAAAGAGGAGAAATAAAGAATTGGTAATTGTCCCAGTTGGATCAAAAAAGCCAAAGTTGAATTTCATTCACCCCATGAGTGAGGTCAACTTATTTAGTGATGAGTACCCTATCCATGAACCAATCATCCTTGATTGGTTCATCTATGGAAAAATGTAGAAAATCCCCACCTACCACCACTCATGGGCCCTGACCAAGACTATTAACATTGATGTAAATGATGATATCAAGCCATGGATAAGGGATTTGATGAAGGAAGAGGAAGAAATAATAATAATGTCCATTGCAAGGTCAAATATTAAATAGATGGATGCTCTAAGAGCATCAACTAGTACCAAGATGGAGGCTTTTGAACCTCTAAAGTACATTGAACCCACTACTATTATGTAATTCAATCCAAAGATAGTTGAATCAGAGAGAGTGATGACTAGAAAGGCCATGGTGGGGACTAAAGAGTTCACATTCCAAAAGTTTGAGCCATTTTTAGGCTTAACTCTAGTTGGAGGATAGTAGCCTAGTAAACTTCCCATCCATGAGGAAGGCATAGAAAGCCTATTCAAGGCCCATTCAACTCAAATTAGAGTAGGGATCAAAGGCATGAAGCAAAATATATATAAATTGGAGATATTTAGATACCCAAGCTATCTTATGAGTTCTTAGGTCTATAATAAATATGTTTAAAACATCCTTTTTTGACATGTTTGACTCCTTAAAATTGATGAAGCTAAGACAGGATGCATTGAGCCAATAAAACGAGATGGACAAAAGATTGATGATATAGTGGTAAGATGTAGAGGATAAAATAGTATATCTCATTAGTATACTAATTAGGAATATAATTTTTAAATTCAAAACCATTAGCCTAGCCCACTTAAATTCTATATTAGGGATAGTGGTGGATAAGATCTAGAGTTTAAGTACTTGGTCAAAAGGCTTGGACAAAATCCTAAAGGATGATGAAGAGATGATTACTGAGATTAAGTAAATCTTTAACACCATGTTGACTATACCTATGAATTATACAGCCCTAGGCGTTATTGATGATGAATAATATAAGCATAATTCAGTTTGGTGATGTAGAAAGTGAGAAGCAAAATCCAGGGCCATTTTGGTAGTTACAACAACATAATTATGGGCATGATCTTCACCACTGAGGAAAATATTGTAGAATCTAGGAGCCTTCAAGAATATATGGTAAGAGATGGTAGAGAATTTTATGACTTAGTTGATCAGTAAGATGTCTATCTCCTAAATCCAATTGTAGATTTGGATCTTGTCAAAGAACAACATCAAAGAGCTTTGGAGCTTTTACAAGAGCAACAGGGGAGCCCTTTATCAATGGGTCCACCAGCTAATTAATATTCCTCTTTGTAAAAACATTATAATATTTTAATGAGGAATATTCTTTTGTAAAGGCATATGCTAGGTCGTTAGCATATTTGCCTCTAGGTCAGTCCATTTGGAAGAGCAAGTGTATTCTAGAACTTTGTAGAAAAAGGATAGTTGTCCTTACTTCTTGTACATTTATATCTTGTAATTGATCAATATACTACCTAGTCCTTGTAGAAAATCTAGTATTACCATCTTGTAAAGGGAGAGAGGTTTGAGCAATATTTATATACTTTGAATAGTTAATACAATCAAGGAATTATGAAAAGATTGTCTAAGTTTGTTTATGTCAATTGTTACATGGATTTTTTGTCAATTACAAGTATTAAATCTTAAATTTGAATAGTTTATATGAATTTTGAGTTACATATTTGATTATAGGGTTGTTAATTTTTTCTTATGCTAGATTAGTTGAATGATCTTGAATTTTCTTCATTCTATTTATTCTACATTAGAATGTGCTAGTGCTATTTGAGTGTGGTATCAAATCTTTAAAGTAATTTAATTCTTATTTTTACCTCTTTATATCATCCTTAGAGGTTTTCCTGGTGTGTAGTGAGATCTGAGCTTTTGTTAATTTTTACTATATACTAGTTAAATGCATACTCAATTGTAATTGAAACTTTGTCATAATGTTTGAGGATAAGATCAATAATTATGTATTTTTTTCTACCTTACCCTTCCGTTTTGCTTCTTTTTTAGCCAGATCACTTTAGTTTAGATTTCAATATAAATGTCTATTTATATTAATCTATAGTTGAATCCTTGATCACAATTCACTCGTATTAGCATACATACTTACACTTTGCAAAAATTTGGTCCATGACGGCTCCCAACCATCAATTAATATAAATTTTTTGGAGATATTAAACATTTCTCTATCGCTATTCCACCATAGGTAACATAAGTTGCCAAAACCTACTACTCATGCTCTGAATTCCCATCATTCTAAAATGAGAAGTATTCTTTAAACACTAAGGACACATGTGATGCATTTAGAGGCATCAACAAGTCTCACTAGTGCTAGAAAGAGGGCCATATTTGTGAATTGATTAAACCTTTGTTAATCTTAGTGTGTTGATCTAAGATTGGTGTTATCTTTGCACTTCTGTGTAATTATTTGCTTATAAGTGTAAAGATCATTGATCTTCGTGGTCTTTGACATATCTTTATGCTTCCTTTTGACAAAGATCATAGTTTTCAAAGTTTATTGCTTATTTTTGGTAAATATGGCTTAAGATTTGAAAATTCATGGTATTTAAGGTTAGAATAGCTTATTTTGATCAAATATTGGTATATTTTTCATAGATCTAGGTTTATTTGAGCTTGAACTTATAAAGATAAACCATATTTTCATAATTGGACACATCTCTAAGGTAGCTTAGTCAAAGATTTATGTCCATTACTATTATTTATAAAATATTTGCAAAATTATCTTATTATATAGGTTTAATCCTTGTTATTTATAAATATTAACTTGACACATCATATTTCAAATAAGATCTTCAATCTTTAAGCTAGAATTACTGAAGATTCAAACAAGATCACATTCAAATACAAAACATCCTTTGCTTGACCTTAAATTCCATAAAAGAACTAGGTAAGATAAAGGTAGGTGTAGACATTCCAAATCTTTGCCAACCTCACCTCTTCAAGTTACCCCTACCTTCGACCTTCATCTAGGGATGGCTTGGTTGAGAGATTCTTCAATTAACATGTCAGGTGTGGTACATGATCTCCCATGTAACCCTAAAAAACCTTGCCAACATTTAGTCTAACTAGTATTGTAACTATTGAAGAGCATATTAAATCTTTTAAAGTTGCTTTAAGGTTACTAAATGTCATACATAAAGATCTAGCATGTAGGTTATTCTCCTTTACTTTTAAATATGTTACATATGAATGGTTTCTCAATTTGTTTAACAATTAAATTAATGCTAGGATGGTTTCACTAATGTTTTCATACACCAATTTGGTAAAATTGTTAGTCCATGTGTCATATACCACCATTTCACCACCATCAGGAGGGATGCAAGTAAGCCCATAAGGTTCTTTAATGATAGGTTCCAAAAAAATTATAGCTAGACCATAGAACCTTATAAACTTGATGAGGTTTTAGCTCTATAAATTGATAAGTATGTAGTAGATCTTATGACTTATATATTCTTAAAAAGATCTCTTCTAGATATAACTTCACTATCCAAGGCTTATTTGAAGTATTAATCATAAATGATCAAATGTAGCCCCAAGGATAAATGGCCTAATCTATCCTAAATATCAATCCACATTTACCCATTGTAAATATCTTCCCCAAAAATAATTAGAATGTTCCAACCTTGAATCGACTCCTAAAAATGAGTCAATTGACCTTGAGTCATGTTACTCCCAATCATAATGTAGGATTCTTGATTCATCCTATTACTAATAGATTCAATGCAAATGATCAAATAGCTTTAAAACTAGATACTGGGTCTAACAATAAATAGGTTCACAATTTTTAAATTCCCAATAATGAGAATGAGTCTATCCTAAAAAATGGTCCAAAATTTAAGTATTGATTTTTTCAATTGAAAAAACAAGTTGGAAATACTAGAGAGAGATCTGGTAGGAACTTCTCATTCCAAGGGTTTAATAGGCTAAATAATAGGTTTCAGAATGATTTTTTCCACAATAATACGAATAAGGAACCATTTTTTAAAAAGAGGACTATGGACATTAATCTTACTAATATTGCTTTGCCTAATTATTGTAGAATTCATTGTACAACCAAGCATGGTGAGATTGATTGCATTAATTTTTTTAAGGATTTTGAAGCTTTCCAAGAAGAGTTAGACACATTTGAAGTGGTCCCTAATAAGGATAGTGGTGTAGGTACTTCTGAGTCCAAACTTATTAATTAGACCTTAATGGTGGAGACATTTTATTTCCATTTTCAAGAGGACAATGAACCTGATGATGTCCCTGAGGAAGTCCAAGCCTTCCAATAATTCTTGAAGAATACTTATATTTTGAGGAATATGGATCAAATATAGTGCTTGACTACCTCAATGCCTCCAAATAACTTTATAACTCCTCTAGATACTTCTTCAAGTAATGATCGAGAACTACCCAAAGGGAGTACCTATAAGCATAATGTTGGTGTTCTTAGTTCTTTAAATAAGACTAGTTATAATATTTTTGAAGACATGAAAAAGATAAAATCTAGCATCAAATTACATGAATTAAGATAGATAATAGAACAAAGGGACATCTTGCTATAATCATGGTCAAAGAAATCTAAAAAACCACCCAAATATGACAATGCTAATATGGTTATGCACAAAACTAAGATAAAATCTCCTCCTTTCCTACTCATAGTCAGGATGTTTGGTAAGAATTTGCACAATTGTTTATTGGATTCTAGTGTATCCACCAATATCATGCCAATAAGTATTTTAAAACAACTTGGCTTGACACTTATTAATTTTGATAGAGTTGTTACTCAATTAGACAAATCTAAAGTCAAGGTGATTGGGGAATTATTAAATGTTCATATGCAATTAGCCTCTATGCCTAGAGTTCAATAGTTTATTGATAGCTAAGTTTTTGACATTTTTGATGTTTATGGGATCATTTTAAGTAGGGAATGGACCAAAGCTCTCAATGGTTACATGCCCATTGATTGTTCACATTTATGGTTACCTTGGAAAGGAGTTTCAAACTAGATTAGGGTTGAAAAAGAATCAAGGATGAAGCACATGATCACTAAGTACAATTATATAAATGAAACTATCAACATAATTGACTCAAACATAGGGTTTTTCACCTTATAGACTACAAATGTATGTGATCCTAAGAGTATTCATGTTATGCTAGGGATATGGAAGCTACATTTTGATGGTGCTAGGTGTAAGGTTGGACTAGGGTAGGCATTGTCCTAACTGATCTTGTTGGTAAGAAATATAATTATTCTTATAGACTCTAGTTTTATTTCACTAATAACATCACTGAATATGAAGCCCTCATTTTAGGTTTGTAATTTTCTATAAAAAATAAAGTCAAAGAACTACTAGTCTATAGTGACTCAAAACTAGTAGTTAATCAAGTGAGGCGAAAATATCAATGCAAACTCTCATACCTCAAGAGGTATAAGTTTAGTGTCTAAGATCTAATTGAGTCTTTTGATGTTTTTATTATTGTTTCCATTCCAAGGGAGGAAAAACAAGCTACTGATGAGTTGTTATTTATTGCATCCAACCTCATGTCTAACCAAGACTCACCCAACTTCAGCATTTGGTTGATACCTTGTCCTTCAATCTCAGATAACGTGAATCATTTTCAAGTCTTTATGTGATGATCAATATATATTGGATTTAATAACTAATTATAGATCATTTTAGGCTTAGATCATTGATGATAATGATGAAAATGCCCTTAGAAAAGGCAAGTTTGATGGTAAGGTCATTCAACTGAATGACAATAAGATTCCCAAAGGCATGATGCATTAGAGAGGCTAATTGATCAAGATAAGTTAGATAAGGTTTCTAAGATACCCAAATTAAGTGGGAAGGATTATAATGTAGTTTATCTTGGCCCTCAATATCAGCCTCAGCTAGTTAATGTTGGAAAATCTTGCACTAACATTGATAACAAGAAGGCCAAAGATATGTTAAATAGGTATAAGGATGGCATAACATGGTTTTATGATGAATTAAATATCTTTGATCCAAGAGTAATCACCCATATTTTACCCCTTAAAAAAATTAAACCCTTCAAACAAAAGAAAAGACTTGTGAACCATGTTTTAAAACCAATGATCTTTGAAGAAGTCAAGAGATTACATAATAGTGTTTCCCATTAGGCATTTTACTTGGGTAGCCAATTTGGTGACATTCAAGAAGAATAATAGTGAGATTAATATATGCATTGATTTTATAAATTTTAAAAAATCATCTAAGAAGGATAATTATCCTCTTCCATCTCTCGACCAAGTAATACAAGTTGTTTCAAGATCAACCATGATGTCTTTTCTTGATGGTTTTTTCAAGCTACAACCAAGTGTTAGTTGATAAGGAAGATAAGATGAAGACATATTTCACCACTAAGTGGGGTACCTTTGCATACAAGAGAATGCCTTTTTAGCTAATAAATGTAAGAGCTACTTTTCAAAGGGCCATGGACCATGCCTTCTAAGGTTTGATTAGTAAGTGTATCATTATATATATATGGATGATCTAACCATTTTTTCTAAAAATATAGAAGATCACTTTATGCATTTACAATTATTTGAGAGATATAGAAGGTATAGAATCTCCTTAAACCCCAAGAAAATCATCTTTTGTTTTACTAAAGGAAAATTATTGGGTCATGTCATAACTAAAGATGGGATCTCCATAGATCCTAAAAGAGTGGAAGCTATATCTAAGAAGAGCCTCCAAATAGTAGGAAAGAGTTAAAATCATTTTTTGGTATGATAAACCTTGTAATAAAGTTCATTTCTAGATTTACAGATATTGTCAAGCCATTAAATAATATGCTGAAGAAAGATGTTAAGGTCAGTTAGAATCAAGAATCCAAGAAGGTATTTAGTAATATCAAAGAAGCAATTAGCCAAGCTCTATTATTGATAATTGTTGACTTTTCAAAGGACTTATATCTCTATTCTTTTGCATCTGACCATAATATGGATGTAGTTTTAACTTAGAAGGTTGATGTGTGTGATCACCTAATAGCTTTCATGAGAACTAAATTTAAGAATGTTGAATTGAATTATTCATTGATTGACAAAAGAGTATATGCATTGGTTAAGGTAGTGGAAAAATTTAGGCACTATATCCTTAGAAATAAGGTGCATGTTAATCTACTTGACCCTACCACAAAACTTATGTTGAGCCAAAATGAGCTTGGAGAATGTAAAGGTAAATGGATGTCAATTTTGAAAGAATATGACATAGAAATGAAAAATACAAAGTTGGTAAGGTGACAAATTTTGATTCAAATTATTGCTAATAGTATCCCTAATCTAAGTATTATGCAAGTTTATCAGCAAATATTTCAAGCTAGTGAGTGGTATGATTCCATAATTCATTTACTAATTAATGGTACTTTTCCTAAAGGACTAATTAGGGAAAAAAAGAGGTCCCTAATGATCAATACAGCCCATTATCTAATCAAATATGGGGTTTTATATATAAATAATTTTGAATGTGTCTACCTAAGATGTGTCTCAAAAAAAGAATCTACTCAAATCATGAGCACCTTCCATGAGAAGTTTGGCAATGGGAACCCATCTACGAATAATACAGCCCACAAGATCTTCAAATTTGGCTACTATTGACCAACTATTTTCAAATATTCTCATAAGCACATGAGGGAATGTCACTCATGCTAGATTTTTAGAACCAAAGAGCCTAAAGTGGCAATGCCTTTACAACTAGTCATGGTTAATAAACCATTTACACAATGGGGGTTAGACTTTATAGGGATAATCAACCCTAATTCATTTGAATGTCACAAGTATATCCTAACTACCATAGATTATTACACAAGGTGGATTCAAGCTATAGCCACCAAATAATGTAGGACTAAAGAAGTGACAAGTTTCTTGGAGGAGAACATATGTACTATATTTTAAACTCTAATCTCTTTGGTGTGTGACAATGGAGCTACATTTATATCCATTGAGATGATAGAATGGGTGTATGATAATGGAATTTGTCTCAAGTTTTCATCTAAAAAATTACCCCTAAGGAAATGGATTGTCTGAGTCTACCAATAAGAACTTAATGAAATCAATCAAGAAGTCTTCTACAAACAATCCCAAGACTTTACATAACATTCTCAAGTATTCCCTATGGGTAGATAGGATAAGGATCAAACACACCTTAAAGGCATAACCATTTTTGTTGGTGTATGGTCAAAATTCTATCTTCCCTATCACTCTCAAACTACATACATACAAATTCATGCAAGAGTATGTGGAATAAATATAGGAGCTTATAAATTCAATATTGCTAGACATCATCTAGATGGAAGATGCACAAGAGAAAGCCTTTATTAATTTTAGTAGACATCAGACCATGGTGAAGAGGTGGTTTGATACAAGATCAAAGAACTAGGTGTTCAAATGAGGGGATTTAGTTCTCCTTTGGGACAAAGCATTTGAGCCTAAAGGAAAACATGGAAAGTTCACACCTTTATGTATTAAGCCATATCAAATTGTGAACACACTAGGAAACAACACCTTTAGACTCAAAGACTTATAAGGATCAAAGTTCACACTACCCACCAATCGATAGTACCTCAAGAATTACATTTTTACTATTCCCCCTAATGTCTTTATGGAGTAACCCTGTAATATGGTTAGACTTATTGTAGGTAAGATAGTTTCTTTTAGTTCTTTATTTTTTGTCCCTTATTTATACATTAGTGTGTCTATATATATATATATATATATATATATTTCCTTTGTTTATTGCTTTGATGATTTCTATTATTTGTCCCTTATTTATACATTAGTGTCTATATATATATATATATATATATATATATATATATATATATATATATATATATATATATATATATATATATATATATATATATAAACACACTAATGTATAAATAAGGGACAAATAATATATATATATATGTTTCCTTTGTTTATTGCTTTGATGATTTCTATTATGTGTTTGCTTATGTTGCCTTGTTCCTTATTTCCAATAAGTCCTTTTAGATAACCTAGATCAAAGTTTATTTAGCTTCCTTGAAACTCCAAAGTCTAGGAATGTGGGTATGAATGTGATATATATGTTGACCATGGGTCTGAAATGTGAGCCTAATGTTGTGATTTGAAGAAATGGGTAAGGAATAATGGAAGAGGCCAACTGCTCCATGAGATCTTGAACATTATCTTGACCTAAACTCAACTTTAAGAAGATTTTCACTTGTAGGATGAAAGCTTAATCTATTGAGAAACCATCATTCTTACACTTAACAAATATCCTTGCCTAGGATAATAGTTGAAACCATAGGTGATTCTCTAAGGATAAAACACTTGGCCAAATCCTTAAACCTAGCTACCCTATTTCCCAACCTTGTTGAAAGCATAAAAGATATAAAAATAAGAATTTGATGCAAAATCAAAAGCCTTTCAAGCATAGGTAATTTTGATAATCACCACCAAGGCTATGGATGCCTAGCTATAAATGGAGTAAGGCTATGAGTGGAGCTAAAGGCATCTCTATTGGGGATATGGATACCTAGATGGCAATAGAGTAATTCCCAAGCCTTCCTTAAACTAGAAGCATGGTTCTTAATGAATATATAAACATGATCCAAGTCAGTGTTAAAGATTAAAGATATGAAACCTAGAAGTTGTCTCCTGAAGCCCATGGTAAGTAGTAAGTGGAATCAAAGCACACTTATATATGGCTATGTATTGATGTTTTAACCTAACTCTTCAAGTGTAAGGTTTGTTTCAACCATAAATTGATCTATATAATGACATTGATCAAGTGAAGTGGATGATTTAGCTGTCTGTTTGAACTAGAGTCTCTAGGTTCTAACATATTACTATGTTTTCCTTGAAAGTTTCCATTTATTGAGGTCAACATACCCCCATTTTTAAAAATTGGGACCCTTGAGATACTTTGAACCTTAACCCTAAAAAATCAATGTGATTAGATCATTGTTAGAATTTGAAGATCATCCACTTTTATTAATTGGGATTATTAGTTTATGGTTTTGCTTTAAGCTTGATTAATGTTGTTAATAATTGGTCTTCATGTCTTATAAGTTATAGGTTTCATGGACCCCTATTGAAGGGATCATTCTTGGAATTTTTAGAGTGGCTCTATTCAAGTTTTCACTAGCCTTGGGTTTGTGAAAATTTGAATTTGGATTCATATTTTGAAATTTCCTTCAAAAAACTTGGCATAAACCCTTGATTCAAATTTGAATTTGGTGGGAGCATTTAGTGGGAATATTTTAAATTTTTTTTGGACTTAATCCCAATTTTTATGTTAAGGCTTGGCCATATTTTTTAACATGACCAAACCTTAGCCTAACAATTATGCTTAGTCCCCTTTTATTTTCCCCTTGTGTTCCTTATATTTCTAACGTGGCCCAATGTTATGATAAAAGGGTCCTTTTATTTTAAGAATTATCCCATTTGATAAAGAATTTAACCTAAATTTTTAACCCTAAATCCCCATTTTCATTTATCAACACAAATAAAAACTTAGTCTTAAAAGCTTTAGCCTAAATTTTTATATACCTGAGTCTAATGCTCGTAAATGTAGGGTCATTTTATGTTCCTAAGAATGATCCCCTTTATTACCTATTTAGCCTAAAGACTTAACATTAAGTCCCAATTAATGATTATTAAAATTAACAATACCTTAGTCTTAATATTTTATCCTAAGTCTTATCTCATCCCAGGTCTTAACTTAAAAACATTGCTCCTTTGTAGATCAAACAGTCCACACTTCATCGTAGATTTTAAGTAGATAGAGAAAATCCAACATTGAAGATTCAAAGGCTCATGAGTCTCTATGAAGTCTCCATACGACACTCCCACATTAAAATTTTGATATCAAAGAGTCCCACATATTAATTTAGACTAGTGACATGTAACTATCTAGATCATGATCGATGGCTCTCAACTCATCGAGACTAAGGATAGGATGGAGTGAAGACAAAATTCAAAATTCAAAAGGCCCAGGAAGTCCTAAAAAGTTCCCATGTATCACTCTCACATTCAAATTAAAGAATTTTATGATCTTAAATTTAACATTTTCATGAATATCATTTGATGTTCGTGAGGCCACATTTGACTTCTACACGACCATCAACTTTAATCCCACCAAAACTAAGAACTTCATGAGCTTAAATTTGACATTCACATGACCATAATTTGACATCCAAAAGTCCATCTTTAACATCTTTGAGGAAATAAAATTCAATATCTTTAAACATTTTACTTAGATAAAGGATCATGTGTTTCTATCATTTGAAGGGACCACTTTGATATTATGCTTCAAAAATATTATCATAAAATGCTTTAACTGAAGTATTTTCATGTTTATTAATATGAAAAATACTTAGATAAAATAATTTTAACCTAATTCCTTTGTACATCCATGCACTAATTAAATATTTTACATCTTATAGGATCTAATTATCCACACTTCATCTGACTCTTGATCCAATGGTGCAAAATTACTGATGAATATTTAGTGATTTTATGAGAGCTTGAAATCTTGACATGTGGTAGACACACATTAAATATGCAAATAGTGAAGGATATAGAGCTCATAAAGCCCATGGATATGCTAAGTATCACAACCATGAGGCTCGATAAAAATATGGCCAATGACATGCAAAGGCTTGAATCATGATTAATGACCCACATTGATCCTTAGATCTTGATCGAATAGTGTGAAGAAAAAGGTAGTTTTTAAATACCAATAGTAAGTAATTTGAAGGAATTTATTAAAAATGCCATGAAAAGTGATAGATAGATGCCAAATAATCACCACATAAGCACAAAGTGACAAAAGTGAAGATTTTGTGTGCTTGGAAATGTAAACATATAAAGTCAAAGGTCAAAATCAAATCTAGGGCATGTATGATATGATGTCCAAGTAATCCATCACCATTAAATTTTTAGGAGAGCCCCAAGATTGCATAAAATCACTAATTTAAGCCTTGATTGATCATAGTTAATCTAAAAGAGAAACTAATTGTGATTTGAGCATAAAAGAATTGACCTAGAGACTATTTGGAACATAGTAGTAAGCAATTTAAAAATTTTGGAAGCCATGAAAACTCAGAGGAAACAATATAGGGATGAGATAGAGTTTTATTTGTCTATAAACAATGAAGGGAGGGTCTTTAAAGACATAGACCTAGAAATGACTACATTGAGCATGGGAAATAGGAACTAGTCTAAGCTCTTTTAGACCATTAAAGAGATACAAGCCATCATTAAGGAGAAGTAGAATATTTCCACTATAACCAAAAGGTATTATGACCTAGTTGCAGTCCAAATGACTAGACTCCACCATGCAGATGCCAAACTAGAGGTAATCCACTATATCAACATCCTTACTCCCATTTTCAAGGATTGTAATATTTTAAAGGGTTAGATTATTCATGAAAGGACCTTTAGAATAATTTTATTCATTTCTCCATTAGCCTTTGAGAGTTATTACAAGCTTCTAAAACCCCAAGTGGATTTGCCTATTATTAAAGAATGGAGTGGAAAGAATGATCTAGACATCATCCTTATGCCATGCTTGCTCTAAGTGATCCATTTGATCTAAGACCCTTTTGAAAACATCTCAGTTGCCTAATTTAGATAAGGGGTTAGGGTTATCATGACTCAATTGAATATAATCACTAGAGCCCCTTCCACTACTTATTTTAACAAGAGTTGGGTGTCTTACATTTACTTTATGATATAAAAAGAGCTCACTCCTCTAATTGGAGAGATGATTAGAATATATCTAGAAAGATAATTCACAACTATTAAGAAGAAGACTAGTACCTAATTAATCATGATGTCCTATCTATTGGATGAATTAATAGCCTCCACCTAAATCCCTCATATCAAAAATTGGTCACCTAAGGGTAGATTTATAGTCTCCCACCACTATTCAAAGTTACACATATTCAAATATAAGCATAACATCCAATTCATCTATGAATGTGTGTATTCAGACCTGGTGGAAGCCATCATGGGATCCCTATGCCTAGGGTAATCCCTCTAATCAAGAAATATGTGGAGCTAATGAAAGACATCTAGTTGTGTCTAGATTATACAATGATTAGAATTGAAATCATAATTGAAGGGATTTTTATCCAACCATATAGATTACCTATCTATGTTCCCATCAAGATGGAAGAGGAATAAATTACATACCAACTTCTTAATGGTGTGGACAGAGTGTGCAAAGATAAGAGGAAATGCCTCCTCCATCCCTTTCCTTTGATCATTGGCAAAATTATGTTACAAAATTAGGATCAGGTGAATATCATGGCCAAGTATAGGGAATATTTCAAATTGTAACTTGATGAGCTAAAGATGTGTTACCCAAATGACATGGTCTTCACACACTTGAAATCTAAGTAACTACCTAAACTAATGTATGTGCACCAACTCAGTGTCAATGAAACTATATATATTAGATTAAGAAATTTTGAAGAAATATTGGCTAGGATCAAGGGATATAATATTAGACTTGAGCATATACTAACTAGTGATAAGAAGCCACTAGGTGGCATATGGTAAATGGTACCTCTGTAATATTATTTATTATTTGAACCTTCAAGGCCACCTCAAGAGAAACCAAAAGTGGAAGGGAAATATCCCAAAGTACAAATTACATAGGGTCCCAACAAGGAAAATCTAAAAGAGAGATCTGGTGAGGACCCATCATCCTTAGTCACTTTGTAAAGACTAGAGTCTTCATTAAAATATTTCATCATGATTGCCTTAGAGCCAAATGAAATAGTGGAGGATTCCCTCAAGATCCTTGATGAAGCATATGACTTTGATGAAGAGGAGGATCATGTTAAATAAACACAATCCCAAATAGAGGAGGCTAAGAAAGAAAAAGGGAAGGAAGTTACCCTGAACTTAATCCTAGTGGCAGCATTGAAGATGAGAGAGGTAGAATTGGAAATTATCCCAATTGAATCAAAGAATCCAAAGTTTACTTTCACTCACACCATGAGTGAGGTCAACTTATTTAGTGATGAGTACCCCATCCTTGGACCAATCATCCCTGATTGGTTCATCTATGAAAAATGCAAAAACTCCCCACCTGGCACCACTCATGGTCCCTGACCAAGATTGTTAACATTGATGTACATGATGATATCAAGCCATGGATAAGGGATTTTATGAATGAATAAGAAAGAAGAATAGTGGCCACTACAGGGTTAGATAAAAATTAGATGGATGCTCCAAGAGAATTAATAAGTACCCTTATGGAGACCCCTAAACCTCTAAAGTATATAAAAACAATGACTACTATATAATTCAATCTAGACATAGCTAGATTAGAGAGAGTGATGACTAGAAATGCCATGATGGGGATTGAAGAGTTAACATTCCAAAAGGTTGAGCCATTTTTAGGATTAACTCTAGTTGGAGGATACTATCCTAGTGAACTTCCCATCCATAAGGAAGACATAAAAATCCTAATCGAGGCCCATTGAGCTCAAATCAAAGCATGGATCAAAGGCATGAATCAAAAGATACATAACTTGGAGAGGTAAAAAGAGAATTTAGTGACCCAGGATATCACATGTAGGCCTAAGATGCATGATAAATATCATGACATTGTCTAGGTATTAATATTATAAGATCAACAAGAAAATAAGCACATACATAAGATCACTCAAAGTCAATTCAAAAAGCAATGATCCAAGGAGACCACAAAAAAGGGGCATGTTCAAATGCCACTAAATTCAATGGACATGACTTAGTCAAATATCCATAAAGGAAGTAATGGAATATTCAAATGTCCATACAATAATCAATAATACATTTAAATTTCCAAGAAGTCAAACATAATCACATGTTCTACATATAATAGAGCAGATTCAAATACTCAAATAAACAAGACAATAGCAAGGAAAAATACTCAAGGAAGTGTATAAAGGAAAATCATAAGTAACCAACATAAACATGTCATAGTGGCGCATGGATCAAATGTGTTAGCAAAAAATGTAAAGTGCATAGCATATCAAGTAACATGTGCTAGATATAATCATGGATAATATACATTTGTAAGTATATATGTAAACTCAAACTTTATAATTTAGACTGATCATCAAGTAATTTAACCTGTGTCTATCAAGATCATAGAATATGGATGTCCCCATTGTCTTGGTGATGTGAGTAAAGGGAAATACCAACACCTATAATTTTATCATGTATTTGTCTATGCATGTATATGTGTATGTAGGATTAAATGATATGTTATTACTCAATATGGAACTAACACATAGATACCAAGGAGCCAATATAACATGTAGGTGCTGCAAATGTTTTTGGATTTTTGAATGTTTTGATGTTTTAGGTATTTTTAAAGAGACAAGATCATCCTATGATCTCATATAAAGGATGATCATAAGTATTTCCCCACTCATAACTTGGTGCAATAAATTGGTCTTACTACCAAGGATCATGTATAGGTTAAATATTTTTCATTATAGTATTTATGATGTTTGGCATATGTATAATATAAATTTGAGGTCATGAAGTACCAATAAAAATAATAAGGGTTCTTAGAACACATATTTATGTACTTAGTGGTTTCTTTAGAATAACTTGTTTCTTTATATTTTTCACTAATTACATTCAGAAGAAAGAAGAAACTAAGGTTAAAGGTCTTGGGTTTGACGTTACCTGGATTAAGTGTGCACCGTATCCAAGAGTTGTGGGAGCTTCTCTTTGGATATGGAGGAAACACCTACAATAAGAATAAAACTCAAATAAAGAGAATGTTAGAGGAGGATATGGTGGACTGCCAAGCTATGCACTCGGTCCTGGAAGCGTAAAGCTCTATAAGGGATGACAATCCACTATTTAAAGAAAAGTGTTTTATATAAAAAGAAATGATGAAAGACTAAGAAAGAGAAAAATAGATAATGTGTACCTATTCTCTATAGTCAGTCTATTATAGTCATCAATGTTGGTAGTCGTATTGAGGTTGGTTGGGGAATGATTTTGACATCAGTTTGGTTACCAATGTCAGTAGGGGCAGTGGGCCTTGGATAGGTTTTGGATTATGTCTATGGTCGACAAAAGAGTTTGTGGAGATTTAAAGGTTTGTGTAGGGTTTTGGGAAAGTGAATAAGGTCTGAGGAAGGGCAAAGGTAGATGATGGGTGTGAAAAGAGGGTAAGAATAAGAGGAAGGCTTTTCAGCCTCTCCATGGAAGAAGTTGGGTTTCTCTCAATAGTTCTTAGAAATATCAAATGGAAACTAATTACCAATGTATTCTAAAATACTAAAATGAGATAGAATACTTATCTTTATTAAATGAAGAACTAGAGGTGTCAGAATGATTATTCCTATTGTGGCTGATGTTGAGGTCCTCATACAGTGTTTCAATCCAATCTCTAGAATGACTTGAGTAGAGCTTCAGTAGCCAGGAGGATGATAGTTGAGTTTTGATGATTGAGATCATAGTGTGCACATCCAATGTCAAAGAGGTGGGGGCAGCTCAATGTTTAGAGCTTAGCTTATGTAATCGACGTTGGTGATTCCATCAGTGTCAGCATATGGATGATGATGTTGGCCGATGGTTGACCAACGTCAATGGAGAGAGAATAGGTAAAAGGGCTATTTTTAGCTCTTCACCCATTTCTCCACCCACCAAGTGCCTTTTCCATTGGATAATAGTTAAAACATGGGTTTATGAGGCATGAGAGTTGGTTAGGGAGTTAATAGGGAGTGAGAATAGGTCATGGGTAGTTAGGATTTGGAGGACCTAGTCTCAGGGTGACTCATAGGTTAAGAAAAGGTCTTAGGGTGAGGTGTCCAAGGTGAGGTGTCTAGGTGAGGTCATTAATTTAAAATAAGTAGTTTATTTTAAATTAATAAGGTGTGTAAGTGTTTAGAAGGGGACCAAGGGGGGGTTGACACAATGTTAGTGTCTACATTTTCCCCTTTTGTCTTGTGGTTTGTTCTAACGAACTGCAAGACAAAAATAGGTGTAGGTTGCCCCAGGTATGGGATGAGGTATTCCCCCTCAAAGTGGGAATCAAGAGAAGGGAACCAAAAATTGAGTGCCAATTTGATAGGTAGTGGATGGGTAATGTGAGGTTGGATTATGAACATTTCAATAGTTGAGATTGCACGTATACCACTTCACTTGATAGGTAGGTCAAATTGTCATAGGCAAGGTCGAGGAGCACTAAAATTAAAGTAACTAATCCCCAGCTTATTAGTGGTAGCTGATTGGGTTAAATGATCAAAAATATAGCTCTAATGGTTGAGGAGGACTAAAATCAAACTAACTAGCCCCCAGCTTATTAGTGGTAGCTGATTGGGTTAGATCGATCAAAGCTGTAGCTCTAATGGTCATCGTGTTCTAGGTATCTAGGCTAGGAAGTGCTCCTAGAAAACATGAAAATGTCACAAATATTAGGGATCAACTTGGTCATGATCTAAAATTAGGTGTGAGGGTCGTGGACAAGCTGATAACTATTCGTGACGTAGCATATGCAATAAAAACAACCAAGGAAAAGTTGTCTCAAAAGTGGTCATGGTCTAAGGAGATAGTCGCGATCTCCAAGGTTGTTTGTCAAGGTGGGCTAAGATATAAGTGATCTCAAGTGTTTTTATTTTTATATGATCTCCAATGTGCCCCATGAGAAGTCTAATGTGACTCTTACAATGTTAGGGTTGGTTGTTTGGTCATGATTTGGGGCCGTTTTAGGTCGAATAGTTGGTCCATTGGGTAGACAGATGAACAAATGGCTGAGCTAACCTCAAAAGACCCCATGTCAACTAAGTGTTGCCTACATAGCCCCTATTTTAAGGGCCTCAGGCCAACGTAGGTCTCCTAAAAAGGGAGGAAGAGTCAAAGAGGTTGTTATTTGTTTGCATAATGTTTGTTAACATTGTTGTGTGTGTGTTGGTTGGATGTAGGCTAGGCAGACATTGACTCTGCAAGATCATCTCCCAACATTGTTGATGTGGATGCATTGAGACATCACAAGAGAGGAGTGGGAACACATGGCCATTATAGGGCTCAGTGGGTTGTGGCGATATTGCTGAGTAGCTAGGGATGTCAGTTTGATGGTGGCATTGATCGAGCAGTGGGATCATACCACCAACACCTTTCACCTACCGATCAGAGAGTTGAATGTGACAGTAGAGGATGTGTATCAAATTTTGTGGTTTCCAATACAAAGGGTAGATTTATATGCATGCTTGAGAGAGGAGCATGACATACATATGGTTACATTGTTTGGGGAGCATGCTGTTGAGGTGACCTACCATTCAACAAGTTTTGCATACTAGCTAATTTATGTAGTAGATGAGGATGAGCATTGACTAGCCATCCTGATGATGATCGACATCATTGTTTATGCCCTTCTTGATGTAGAGGGAGGGAGATTCCTGATTGTGATGACTGGGGTTTTGACAGACATGATAGTGGAGTAGACAATTTTTGCATGGGCTTTAGTGTTTTTAGTGCAGTTATACAGGGAGCTATGGGGGATTAGCCAGTGGCAGTGGTATAGCTTGTGTGTGGGCCACCTCCTGCACTATTGGGCATATGAGCACATAGTGGTTATATGACCTCTTGGCCTCTTAGTAGCAATTTAGGTCATCTTCAGAGTTAGTTTTAGGTGATGGTGAGAGGTCATGGCACAGACACGTGTGGATGCCATCGTTAGAGATATTGATTATTATAGTGGGTACTAGATGCCCTGATCCCAACTGATATCATTTAGAGGCCATACTTGGTTTATCTAGCATTCAGAGATCAGGTAGAGTAGCTAGTAGGGGTCTAGAGCCTGTGATGGGTGAGGGGCAGGTGAGTTGGTGAGCTCGAGAGAGTTCCTATTGAGAGAGTGCAGCACTAGTATGGGCTATTACAAGATGTGCCACCTACTTTCCCATATTAAAAATGGGATGATATTGAGGCACCCCTCCCACTACTAGAGGAGATAGAGTGACCAAATTTTGAGGAGATACCTGCAGGTCTAGGTGTGGTAGATCTAGGGTATACAGTGGCCTACTCAGCTTGGTGGGTAGGTCAGTATGTAAGGATTTAGAGGGGACCACCTCCCGATCTATAGATGGTCATTAGAGAGAGGGATGCCACCATTCAGGTGAGAGATGTAGCATGAGCACAGTGGTAGTGCTTCAGGGATAGGTGACTACATTGTAGGGGTAGTTGGCTACACCCTAAGCATAGGTATTGGTAGGGCAGGGTTTTAGAGGGAAAGACCCTATTCAACTACCACCACAGTAGCCAGTGTAGTAGCTAGCTCAGTAGCCACCTCAGCCACAACCACAGAGTTCACTACAAGGCATGGCGTCAAGATTGATGGGTCCACTGTAGACTATACCTATATCTAGGTACAATACTGCATTGGATGAGATCGTGTATTATGAGGGTGCCATCAAGGGATTTCTATAGATCTAGTGATATTTTGAGATGTGAGTCAGTAAAGATCTATCTCCCATGCCACTGCTTCTAGTTCTCAGAGATGGTGATGGTCAGAGAGCGGAGACGATTCAGCATCTTCGCGACCATGACCACCACCACAGCCTTGAGGCATTTGTAGTTGAGTTGTATATTTATACCAGCCTGCATGCCATTGATGCAAGATGTACATAGATTTTGAGAGAGACATGTATATATTTTACTATTTCAGATATTTTGGATGTATACATGTACTTGATATATATATATATATATATATATATATATATATATATATATATATATATATATATATATATATGTATGTATGTATGTATATATGTATGTATGTATGTATGTATGTATGTATGTATATCAGATAAGATGTTTGAGATATTGTCATGTTATGGATGTGACTATGTGTTTAATTGTTTTGATTATGTTAGTGTTTTTAGCATTTCCCATATGTTGAATGGTAATGATGTGTATGATGATGTTATAGCTTTTTCCATATTGTGTGATGGTGTATGTTGTAACATAGGTTATGTGGTTTTTCATCCTTAGCAATTTTCCATATTGGTGATGGTGTATGCTAAAAATGAAATGAGTTTATTTATGTTTCGGTAGGTTTCCATATTAGTGATGGTATATGCTTGACATAAATTGTGTTTGGTTGATAGTTTCCATGTGTATTATTTTCCATAGAAACTAATGTGAATAGGCTATGATAATTTATATAACACAAATTGGTATTTGCATTAAATAAATCATGATGTTATGTTAGTGGTTTTGAAAAAAATTTAAGACACTGCATCCTAAAAGATAAACTAGCATGTGATGAAGGTGTGTAAGAAGTGAAAGACGCGTTGCTCTTTCATTAACAAGGACCATAATGATAGCATAGATAGATTTTTTGTAAACAAAATCCCCATTCATGCATTATGTTGTTGACCATTGATTTGTGTTAGAGAAGTACTCTAATCACTTGACGTTAAGTGAGCTGAAAGTCCCTTGAGAATCTTGGGGTAATAGGTGTGATTATGTGATATGTGAGGATAGCATAACCTTTTTTAGCAGGGATAACTTTGCCCCATTTATAGGTGACCCTGAGAACGACTATAGGCAAGTCTATGACTTAATAGTTTGTCAGTCAATTTTTTTATTTTGGTAGACTGATCAATGCGGGAAGTCTACTTTGGGATGTTGTTTTGTGTTGTGGTCATGTGAAGCTGATCGATGTGGGAAGCTTCTGAGAGGGTGTTGTTTGGGCATAGCCATCCTTTGAGGGAGTGGTCTATATTTTGCTTTGTATGTTTGGATGTCTTTGAATAGCTATCCTTCAAGGGAGCAGTCTATTAATTACAGTAATAATGTAGCTATCTTTCAAGGGAATAGTCTACATTTATAGTTTTTGACCTTTTAATATTTTGTTAGGCATCTTAGTTTTATGTTTCTCTTTGTTGACTAAACTTTTAGTCATGGACTAGAATATAGAGGTTTAAGGGTTTCCCTTTTATTAGGATAAAGCATTAATGCAAAAGGGTTAACTAATTGTTATAGGGGAAAAGGGTTGAAAGGAATAAGAATGAGGATGACGGGGGTTGCTCAAGGGACGAGCTCAAGTTAAACATCAAGTGAAGGATTACATGATTAATAGTAGAATGGTCATAGATGTAAGGTATTAAGGGGTTCAGGTTCTAGTCAGCCTTCGAGAGAAGACAAACGATAAGTCCCTAATCCATACTTGTGCCTTATTATGTAAGGTCCAAGCCAATTAGGAGCAAACTTGCTTCATTTGCTTCTTTCCATATTGGTCATGTGTTGGTTTTCTTTAAGGATGAGATTTCCAATTTTGAAATCTCACTCTTTCAGATTTTGGTTGTAGGCACGCTTGATGCAATGTTGGACGTGAAGTAGGTTAGCATGTTGTTGGCATTTGATACAATGCTGAACATAATCACTGCAGTCTTGGTTAAGAGTGGGCTAATAATAGCCCAGGTAGAGGATGCACTTTACAACTAAGTTACCATTGAAATTTCCTATACGATCCCATCATGGACTTGCTTGATGGCATGAGATGTCTTAATGGTGGTTAGGCATCAAAAAAGGAGGCCATTTAAGCCTTGTTTATAGAGAAAACCCCCTAGCATGGTGTATCAAGCAGTACTTTTGATAAAATATTACCATCTATTGCTAGAGAGATCAGGAGGAATGATAGAATAAGTCAAGTAGTCAACAAGTTGTTTATACCAAACATCATGTGGACTAGAGAGGTCAAGAGGAATCACCCCTAAAGATGTTGGTTGAGATATACCCAAGATAGAAATCTTGGGCTTTGGTGGTTGAGTAGGCTTGGTGAATGGATATGTCCAAGGGATAGAAACCTGCTCTTTTCCTTTATCCTTTAGAGTTCAGGACTTGGTGGCCACACTAACAGTGTTGATTTCGAATAAAGGAGGAGAAGGTGGTAGAGGGACCATAATCTTGTGTTGGGATCCTGATTCAAGTGAGGAGGTTTGGGAGACATGGGATAGTGTCGATAGTTTATCAAAAAGATGGTTAAGAGAATCCTCAACAAAAAGGGTGTCCTTTTCCAAGTGTTGGCGAATGACAACCTTAAGGGCGCAACAACTCTCAGTATCATGCCCAAGTGTGCGATCATACTAGCAGATTTGAGTGTTATCAAACCAAGATGGTTTTGATCTGAGAGGTTGATATGGCTTAATGGGTGGGAGGACGATGCTAGATGACTACAATAATCATCATAACAGTGAAGCATAGGAAACCACTAATGGGTCTGCACTCATTGTTGTAGTAAGGGTTGACAACTTCTATTTAGGAGTTTTAGGGGGAGTTTTTTGTACCACCTTTTTGGTTGGTGGTGTGGCCACATGCGTAGATGGCACTTTCTTGGTGAGAGGTGTCAAACTTTTTAGAGGAAATTTGTTTTTGATGGGTAGAGGGAGTAATGGAGACAATTTATTTTTGTGAGGGGTTGGAATAGGGAGCACTCCTATTAAAGTGGAAGAATGTGGACCTAAGATAGAGGGCAATAGTGAAGGTGAAGGAGGAGTTCTCCAATGTGGTTTAGCAGCCTTCTTTAATATGGTGCGAGGACTAATATTGTGTGGGGCAAAGTTCAAATCTACCTTCACTTATGGGTGAGTGAGGTTTGATATAGGGTGAACACCAAGAGATTTAATCTATTTCAGCATGGTGGACACCTATGAGGGTTTTGATTTAGACATGGCAGGCTGATCTTTTGATGATTTAGAAGTGGAAGCCCGATCCTTGTCAAAGACTTTGGGGTAATTTGTCACGAAAGGGATGGTAGTATATGGCAAAACAAAATGTGTAAGATAAGGAGCCTTAAGTGGCTCCATAACACCTCATGTTCTAGGTTCCTAGAATGGAGAAATCCTAAGTTTTTTTCCAATCAAGAGAAGGGTTTAGATGACATTGCACGAGGCCTTGCAGTCAGTCCTTTGGAGTATTTGGGTGATTGCGAGACTGGAAATGTGTTGGACACAGCAATCATAGGACAAAGGTGAGAAAGAACCATCATCAGATCTTCCTCGGCCAACGTGGGTGAGGTGGCGAGTTCTTCTCTCGGTGGAGAAGGGATTGGAGAATTCGGCTCTTCTAGTGGATAGAGCACAGGAATGATCGTGCCTTCCATGTGTGGTCTAGGAGTGTGGAAAGTATGATCCTCCATTGGTAATAAGAAGGATGAAGGTGGGGTGGATGGAGGACTAGCCTCCATCGATGAAGGACAAATAGGAGAGGAAGGCTCCTCTAAAGGGTGAAGTAGAGGGATAATGGTCCCTTCTACATGAGGGTGTGGGGTATGAATGGTAACTTCTTCCAATGGTAGAAGAAGAGGGAAGGTGGGGGCAAGAGGAATAGGTAATACCAGATCCTCATGAGGTAGAAGAATGGGTAGAGGAGGTGTTTGATGTCATGGGGGTGATATGGGTAAAATAGGCTCTTCTACCCATGGTGGAGAGATGGGTTGATCAACCTCTTTAGATTGTGGGAGAGGTTGGTTAGGAATGAAAGGAAAGACTATGTTGACTATGTATATGTTATGTTCTTGAGGGTCATCAGCCATGGTTTGAACATTGTTTTGACTTGGGGGATGGTTAGGAAATGGCTACCTAAAGACATCCATGTTTTGATTGGCCAGTGCATTAGGGTTATCCAAAACAAGGTCCCCTTTGTCTAACATGTCTTGAACAACATTTTTGAGGGTTTTGCAATTGTCCATGTCATGACCCTTGACATGATGATAGTTACAAAAGTCATTTTCCCTATATCATATAGAAATGGCTTGTGAGGGGTCAAATTGGACTGGTTAGATTTGAGGGAGGTTGAGGACTCCTTGCTTCACTAATTTATCTAATATGAAAGCGTATGATTCTCCTATTGGAGTGTATCATCACTGTACATACTGTTGTTGGAATTATGTTGTGATGTTTTGTGAAGTAGAGGGTTCAGATTGGTTGGTTGTGGTAGAATATGATGACCTAAGGACCATAGCATTCATCGATCCCTTAGACTTGGAGTTGGAAGAAGAAAGTTTAGAAGAAGGGTCATTAGATTTTGCATTGGTATTTTTGCTATGCAATTTGACCCTGTCTTCCTTGATTGCACAGAGTTCAAGCTTTCAAGCCATGGTGAAAGCTTCATCAAATGTGTAGAAATTTTAAACCCATAGAGTGGATGAGATGTGCTTGGCACATGCTCTTGAAAAGAGCTCAATGAGCTCAGGTTGAGGTAGTGAGAAGGAGAGTTGGTTAATCAAACCTCTCCAACAGGCAACGAAGTCAGCTATAGACTCATCCTCGAATTGTCTAATAGAATAAAGGTCTATGATGGAGACGTTCTTGGTAATATTAATTAAGAAATGATCAAGAAATAGATGAGCGAGTTGCCTAAAGGTGAAGAGAGAATGACTGGTAATGGAGCTATACCAATCAAGGGTGGTGGCAGAAAGTGACATGGGGAATGTGTGAAGTAATAATGCATCATCGTGCACTATGAGGTAGCAAGCATGTCTAAACACTCACAGATGTTGTTATGGGTCCTCTTTACTCTAAAAGTGAGTAAATTTTGGGAGTTCCCATTGGCTAGGGTATGGTTGAACAGGAACTGAAGGGTGGATGGATTTGTTATAGATTTATTCGTATGAGAGAACATTCCTCAATCCTGCAATAGATGTCTCAAGGTTGGACATCTTATCCATCAGCATCCTAATTAGATCGGTAGATGGATTAGCATGAGGGGCACCCCCTAAGTTATAGGGTACTTGGAAGGTGTTGGGATGGGCATATGACATACTTGGTTGCATTTGTGTAGATGCAACATACTAATAGTTTGTCATAGGAGCTGATATCGAAGCCAAGGGGACTTGTGCCATGAAGTTGGAGGGCACAACTTGACTAGATGCCACCAAGGGTGGTTGAATAGTGGTGACACTAGTTAAAGGGTAAGTGGTCACTCTTGTGTTTATGGGCACAAGAAAGGATGGGATAGAGATAATCAATTTTTGGAAAGGTGTCGAACTTGGTTGAATTGTTTGTGGTTGAGGGGGTACAAAAGCCCCAATGGAGGTAGGACCACAAAGGATAGAAGGGGAGGCCAAATCTTGAACATTGGTCATGGTTGGGTTATTGGTCGAGGCAATGGATTAAGTGACAATAGGTTGGGTAGCAGATGCTGTTGATATCATTGCCACTTCAGTCAAAGAAGTTGGCATCCTATAAATAGGATTACCTAAAATATCTTGTGCTTGGCTTCTAGCAAGATAGTGTTGGAGAACCTTGACGTTGTGGTCAAGGAATCTCTCAAATTCGTGATCCCCTTCAAGAACAATAGGAGGTTGATCAGGGGTAGGTTGGATAGGAGTATGCTCAATACCTGAAGTATACTCCATTAGATGACTTGGTATGAAGGGTAAAGGTGGGAGTGGTTGTTGACTTGCGTGGTCAATAAGAGATTTGGCTTGACTGCGTGTCAGAACCATCCAAAATGAAATGGGTTTAGGTTCCAAAAAATATGTGTTTTAGTTTCAAAAAACTAGAATTTGTGTTTAATAGCAAGAAAGTTAGGTTTTAAGCTTGCTGTTTGGAAAGAAATTTTATTGACAGTGACTGATGTTGGTTGTTTAACTAATATCAGTTAGGAAATGTTTTCGACGTCATTCAGTTAATCGATGTTAGTTTCTATGTAATTCTAAAAACAAAAAAAATTGACAGTTTTTAGAAAAAGAAGATATTCTTAGTTGTTTTTAGACTTCAGAATGATGCGACCTTACCAGCTCAAACAATCAGATAAAAATAATCAGAATAGATGAATAGGCAAGCAACTTCTAAAACGTTAAATTCCTAGGAATAAGTTTTAAAGTCATGGTGGCTTATGCCTTAATAGAATGTGTTGGGAGTTGGGCTTGTAGAACGGGTCTTAGAGAGGAAGTCTATGGCTAGTTTTAGGTTATGTTATGGTGCTCAAAGATCTATGTTAGGTTCAGTACGTGGGCTAGTGCTGGGGCTTGCTCCCTTCACTTCACAAAACTAGAGCCGAGCTAGGCTGCTTGGCCAAAATATACTTTGCCTATAGTTTATACTCTGCCAGAGAACAGAGTGGGTCCTCCTCTTGGTGGTGAAATCCAAGTAGGATCACTAGGTGGGGTAAGGTATCTGCTAGGTGATGAAATCCTAGATGGGCCTTGTCTCAAGTAAGTTTAAATGTTTGATTTGATGTGATTGTGGTTTGGTTGTGTAACATTTGTGCACTACGATTTATTCATGATGCTTTAATTACTAAGTGGGCTAAGTATGCATTCAAGAAAGAATGAAATGTAGTAATTTTTAACCCAAATAGAAATATGTTATTCAAATGCAAACAATTGGAGAAGAGGTAAAGAGTATGAGTTTTTTCACTACTCTATGATGCATGGAAGAGGTAATAAGAATAAAAAGAGATGTTCTTTTTAACTTCTGCTAATGATTTCTTTTTGAAACAAAAAGATGGAAGAGAGGATGCAAGAAGAGAATACTTTTCTAATGCACCTATATGAAAGTTTGATTTTTTAGAAGAAGAAGAATGAACCCAAGGAAAACTCCATGGGTCCCATTGGGTGTGCCAGAATGTTTCTCTATATTTTTCACTAATTACATTCAGAAGAAAGAAGAAACTAAGGTTAAAGGTCTTGGGTTTGACATTACCCAGATTCAGTGTGCACCGTATCCAAGCATTGTGGGAGCTCCTCTTTGGCTATGGAGGAAACACCTACAATAAGAATAAAACTCAAACAAAGAGAATGTTAGAGGAGGATATGGTGGACTGCCAAGCTATGCGCTCGGTTCTGAAAGCGTAAGGTTTCATAAGGGATGACAGTCCACTATTTAAAGAAAAGTGTTTTGTATAAAATGAAATGATGAAAGACTAATAAAGAGAAAAAATAGATAATGCATACTTGTTCTCTATAGTTAGTTTGTTATAGTTGCTAACATCAGTAGTCCTGCTGAGCTCAGTTGGGGAATGATGCTGACGTCAGTTTGGTTGCCGATGTTGGTAGGGGCAGTGGGCCTTGGATGGGTTTTAGATTATGTCTATGGTTGATAGAAGAGTTTGTGGAGATTTAAAGGTTTGTGTAAGGTCTCAGGAACGTGAATAAGGTCTGAGTAAGGGCAAAGGTAGACAATGGGTGTGAAAAGAGGGTAAGAATAAGAGGAAGGCTTTTCAGCCTCTCCATAGAAGAAGTCAGGTTTCTCTCAACAGTTCTTAGAAATATCAAATGGAAACTAATTACCAATGTATTCTAAAATACTGAAATGAGACAGAATACTTAGCTCTATTAGATGAAGAACCAGAGGTGTCAGAATGCTTATTCCTATTGTGGCTGATGTTGAGGTCCTCGTATAGTGTTTCAATCCAATCTTTGGAATGACTTATGTAGAGCTTCGGTAGCCAGGAGGATGATAGTTGAGTTCTAATGCTTGAGATCAGAGTGTGTGCATCCAATGTCAAAGAGGTGGGGGTAGCTCAATGTTTAGAGCTTAGCTTATGTAACCAATGTCGGTGATTCCACTGGCATCAGCTAATGGATGATGATGTCGACTGATGGTTGACTGACGTCAGTGGAGAGAGAATAGGTAAAAGGGATATTTTTAGCTCTTCACCCATTTCTCCACCCTCCAAGTGCCTTTGCCATTAGAAAATGGTCAAAACATGGGTTTATCAGGCATGAGAGTTGGTTAGGGAGTTAATAGGGAGTGAGAATAGGTCATGGGTAGTTAGGATTTGGAGGACCTAGTCTCAGGGTGACTCATAGGTTAAGAAAATGTCTTAGGGTGAGGTTTCCAAGGTGAGGTGTCTATGTGAGGTCATTAATTTAAAATAAGTAGTTTATTTTAAATTAATAAGGTGTGTAAGTGTTTATAAGGGGACCAAGGGGGGGTTGACACAATGTTGGTGTCTACATAACTATAGTAGGAATATATTCAATTGGTTTAGATATTTGAATATGGTGCATATAAGATGATGATTCAATGGAACCCATTATCTATCTTTGATGTAAGGGTCTCTAAAGTATTGGATACCTATTAAAGGGGATTGTTTGTTTCTTTCCCTTTCATGGTGGATTAACCTTAACATGCTTGATAATTAACTACCCAGGTATAAATTTATCTTGTTCAATAAGATGCGCATATGGAACATTTAAAACTATAATTACTTGATTGATATAAATAAACTTAATACAACTATGCACTATAGAAGGTACTACTAAAAAATTATGTATCTAAGGTCATCCCAACAACATGTCAAAGACACATGTATAAGTTATAACGGATAAACTAGTAACCACATGTGTGGGATTGACCTATAAAGGTGGATTAATCTCACCAAAAACCTTTTGGGAGGTTCCATTGAATGCTTTGACTGATTTGGCAAAAGGGTGTAAATCGTGATGAGTATAACCCAAATGTGTAAGTAATGTCATAGTGCAAACATTTTCACTTTAATAATTATCAATCATAACACTATGAATGGGGTGTTTATCAATTTATTCTAGAATTAATAAATAATGAAGATCATAATCATCATTCTTAATTTCAATATCATCAATTAAATGAAATTTTTTTGAACCATAGGAGGTATATGTCACATGTAAGTACCAATAACCCCATCTATTGGGTGTCCATAATATGATGTATGTGTATGTGCATTATATTCCATTTGGACATTTGGTTCCTTCTTAGAATGGTATTTCAAAAGATTTTCAAATATTTTTTGTTTATGGTGAGCACCAAGTTGTGAACCTAATTCCCTTGGAGGATCATCAAATGTAATCTATTGGTCATTAATGAAGTCCTAAATCTTATGTTTTAAGGTAAAACATTTTTTCATAGAATGTATAAGGCCTTAGTGGTAGTCATAATAAGCATATGAATCATATCCTTTAGGTAGAGGTCTATTTATATCAACCTATATAGGAGGAGGGAGAGATATAAGATGATAGTTTATAAACCATAGGAGTAATGAAGTATGAGGTTCAAGTAAATGCATAAACTATATCCTTGGTGCATTAGATAGGATAAGCTAGTTAGGTTGTTGTGTAACTATGTTAATCATGGTGGTTGTTTCCTTTTTAGGCTTAGGAGGTTTTACCTAATAACTTAGTTTAATTGTAAATTTTGTACTAGATGTAGATGTATCTAGTGTGTTTGCTACATACTTGAGATTATTCAATGACATAATATTCATTTCATGGTCTTGTATAACATGGCTTAAGTCATCCAAATATTGAAACTTATTGAAAATAATGGACTGATGTAAAGGAGCAAGAAATTTTTTCTTGAATATGTCTTGTAACTCTTTATATACCATAGGATGGGTCATTTTGGCAAACATTATCTTGTATCTCAATTAATTAGTTTATTGGTTCATTAGTTCCTTGTTTGATCTTTGAAATTTGAGCATAAGAAACATTTTTGGTAATTTTAATAGAAGTGTCCCAAAAATTGATCTTTAAGAGGATTGAATGTTTCATAGATTAGAAAGGTAAATCATAAAACCACCTCAAAGCATATTCCTTGAGATTTCATATAAATAATTTGGTCAAAAAAATTATCATTGGAAGTTTAATCAAGGTATGCCACATATAAGGTTCAAATATGTTGTTTAGTATCACCCTTTCCATCATAAAATATGAGCTTAGATGCAACAAATCCAATTGGAAAATGGTGAAAAGAGATTTTAAGAGCAAGAGGGTTGTGAAACACATATTTCAAATCTATAGCATGTAAATACTTTTAATCTTTGTGTTCAATATCTGTAACCCTATCCTCCAAGGTCTTTATGACTTAAAGGAGCCTTTGAACTATAGACCCATTGGGATTTAGATTAGCCATTTGAGTAGTCACCAAAGGGGATAGAAACATGTTTTGAGTAGTAATAGGCATTGAAATCAATATTTGCATTGAAACAATAAGTTCATAATAGATGTATAAATAGTATTTTTAGGGAACAAAGTTTGAAACACATAATATCTACCCCCATAAAATGTATTGAGTTATAATGTGTTCATGGGGAGGGATGTATCCACTAAGTTTTTGAATTTTTGGATTTAGGTATAAGTTTTTAGATTTCATTGAGATATTTAGGTTTTTTTGAATGTGGTCATGAAACATTGAAATTTCATGTACTTTCTCATTGTCTACTTGCTCATTTTCATTTGTTTCCAAATTTTCATTATCAAAATCTTATTCTATGATAACCTTATTAGTATTTTTTTCATTATCAAAATGGGTATCATCATGATATAAGGTATGAGATACTTCATCAGTCTGAGACATCTTGGATGGATTGAGGGGAAGCTCAATATTTCATTTATTTTGTGATAATGATAGTGACATGGGTGAGGAACCATTAGCACTTCCTCCTCCTCTCGTAAGTGAGGTTTTATCTTTTGATGATGACATAGACGTCATTTTTATTATTAGTGAGGACTTATCTTTTGATGATATTTTACTTCAAGAACCTATTACTCCTAATATATTTTATATTCCTACTCATTTCATTGATCGATAGGACATGATTATTTAGTATTTAGCACCTTCACCATCACTTTTGGAGATCATGAATGAGACACCATCATAACTTCTTGAGGATGAATTTTATTATGCCATAGTTTTTATTCCTTCATCGCCTACTCCTCTTGTTTGTGAGCATATGTGTTTAGATGGTGAATTCTATAAGGGACCTATTATTATTTCAAATTATAATTTTGATCTTGTTGATACACCTATTATTACATGTGTTTTCCATTTTTATATCTTTCTTATTCATAGATCAAAATTTTCCATGTCATTTGCATCACTATCACCAAACCCAAGGCCTTTCGACAGCTTCAGTGTTACATGATAGATTTATTATTTCATGTCAACTCTAGTAATTCAATGATATATTTAGTGCTGCATGATATCTTAAATTATACACATCAATTTTAGTGTCACATATTAGTTTTTCATGATAGCTTAAGTATTACATGTGTACTCTCATATCACATGATATATTTGGTATTACATGACATCTCAAGTGTCTCATGATAACTTCCATGTCATAGGGTAGTTTTATTGTCACATGATAGATTTAGTGTCACACATTGACTCTTATGTTTCATGATATCTTTGGTGTCATGTGTTAGCCTCGATGTCACAAGTAGGTTTCATTATCACTCGATAACATCAGTGGCACATGATAGATCTTTTGTCATGTGATAGCTTTGTTTTCAAACAACATATTTTGTGTCACTTGATTACATGTGTTACTTTTACCTCTTTGTATCCACATACTTATGTGCTTAGTATATACACACAATATTTTTATTAAATTTACTACTTACTAACACTTCCTTTCTTGTAGGAACCTATTAAGCTTCAATCTCTCTAAGTGCATGCATTAAAGGGTATACCGAAAAATGGGTGGGCATACCATTAGCACTTCATAATATTTTTGTGGATTTGTATCATTCCTACCATTTGTCTAACTTCCTTACAATTTCTATCCCTTGACCTCCTGTGATGCCTCCCTTAAATCCTAGAATCCTTAAATATGGATAAGTCTGAAATCTAAAAACCCTTAAATTTGGCTAAGTTTGAAATTCAATAGGAACCTCTAAAATTTATAATTTTCATTATAGTTCCTAGAGGTCTAAAACCACTCTCAAACATCCTAAAAGTATAAATATATTAAAATATATATATATATAATAAATTATATGTCAACTTATACTTAAATGTTTAATTTATATTTATAATGCCTATTTTTAGCTCCTACCTAAGCCAAAACCTTCGTTTACCATATGTAGGACTAAGTTGGCCTAGACCAACTCTATTATAAGAGATAAACATATTAAAATACTAAGTCAGACTAGGCCAACCCTATATTTAATTTCTTATGGGTCTAGGTTAGCTCTGGCTAACCTAGACTAGGACTAACTTGTTTTTATCAATTAATGATACATGCTCAATTGGGCCAACCCTATTGGATAAAATTTTAGAATTTTATTGGGTTATATTTAGCTATATATACACATCCATTTATACCATTTAATAGGAATATAATATAAGAAGAATAATATAGTATGCATCTACTTATCCACCATTCTACTTGAGGAGCATTACTTAGGGTTTTAATACTTTTTTTGCAAATATAGATCTTGTATTATGGAAAAGTCTTTTGGATGCATAGAGAAGTTGTGTAGAATAGATTTGACTTATCCTTAATTTCATTACATACAAAAATAACGTCCTATGAATTACCTTAGCCAAGGGAGAGATTGAGGATCGATAGGTTTATCTTCAAAGGTAAGTATTCCTAACATTGTTCCTCATTTTTAAGAGTAGATATATTTGCATTTGTACTTATCTCCCAGTTATTGAGATTTCATATACATTAAATTGAGTATATATCTTACATGGTTGTTTAATTTTTATATTTATTAACCCCACCTTGTGCTACCACAAGATTTGGTGAGCACTAGATTAGATTTTAATTTACATGTGATTTAATTTTGTAAATATGAAAACATAGGACCTAGCTAGGGTTATTTCATGGTGTTGTTTGACTAGAGGCTTTGGAACCCTCTCTAATGATTTTATTGTGGTAAGATATCCCTTAGTTAGGTATATTAGATCCATATTTATCATGACTCAAAATATCTAATGTATTAACAATCAAAAGTGTAAGTAAGATTTATCTTCTCCAAGCAAGGATTGATTAATAAATCAATTACATTTTGCTTTACATACATTCTGATAAACCCAACATGAAACTAACCATTATATATTTTATTTCATCCTTTAATTTTATCATTATATTATATATTTTTATTTTTTATTACTCTACCAAACTTTTCATATAGTTCTAACAATATGTGCATAGGTTTAACACACAATCACTCCAAAACAACTATGTTTTATTTTGTACAGGTCTAGTGAGGTGTTATTATGGTAATATATCCCTTGGTTAGGTATATTAGGTCCATATTGGTCATAAACATGAATATATAATGTATTAAAAATATAAAGTGTAAGTAGGATTTATTTTCTCTTATCTAGGATTGATTAATAGATTAATTACATTTCCTTTGTATAAACTTGGATCTTTTGAGAAACATACTCTTGGATTTGATTCTTGCATACTTCACTCTATGGGATACACTCATAGAGGTCTTGGTAGACTCTTACAAGGTATTATCTCTATTATTATCATTGATATTTATATAGGTGATGTGTCTTTGGGACATCTTGTTTGCAACACTCAAGAGGAAGTTACATTAATGGGAAGAAATTTTTATTTTTGGGACTATCTTACCACCTATGTAGATGGTTCATTACATTATTTGCATCCACGCAAGATATATATTAGTGATATTTATTTGGGGTGAAATAATTTTTCCTTAGGGGGGATTCCACATGAATTCTTCCTTCATTCATCCATTCATTCTTTTCTTTTCTTTACATCATTTTAGGGGGAAGTTTTGTTCCTACAGGTTTTCTTCCTTTCTCCAGTTTATGGATATATATTTTACATGAGTACCTAATCATGCATTTTTGTTAGGAATCATACTATGGATATGCCACTTTTTTATTTGGCTACTTTATCCCCTAGCTTCACTTTATTGGGGGTGTTAGATTAGGTTCTTGTAATTACCTAAAAATAAAACTTGAGTGATAAGAGAGATACTTGAGATTGCATATCCCTAGCTTAGACCTAAACCTATCTTAAGGCCTACTTTTTCACTTTTATAGCCATCATATGGGCCACAGGTGTCTCCAGTCATCCCTAAAGTATTCCCAGACCCTCATCTTGACATCATAGCCCTTATTGCCTCAAGTTTTACCACCTGGAAACTAGCACCATAATATGGATAGTATCACTACATGGCGCTAGTATCCCAATTTTGATGTTATTGTAATTTACCTAATTTTTCTACCAATGAATGTCCTTTTAAATATATGACCACTTAAGGTCAGTCTAAACCTCTTTTACGACACACAAACACTAGAATATTATATATATACATGAATTTTATCCCTCTAACCACTAGATATAAATTAGATACAAATTACATATATAAATTAGAACAAGTTATGAACAATTAAGGTTATCAATCCCTATTCTACCCTACTTCTACATATAACCATCTACAACATTCCTAAGATTAGATTACTTAGTTTTCTAGTATTATGCACATTCGAAGAACTCAAGTTAACATTCATACTAGCCTCACTTGTACTTGCACCAACACTTAGGTGGGGAGAACTACATTGAGATTGATCGCTCTTTGGAGTATTGGTATGTAGGAAGATCTCATCATAGTGGGGTGTTGAGAATGTCCATCCTACCTCACTCACAACAAACTTTACTATTTGTAGCAACTGGATGCCCTAGAAACATGGAGGATTAGCATTTATACATAAAATCAATCAAAATAAATCATATACAGAGATCTAAAACTCAAGCACATAGGAAAATTCTTGATATACCTAGTCATAGGTGCAGCCATAAGCTCAGAATAGATATGCATAGAGGAAATTACCAAAAAAAATGGACATTATCACCACATGGCACTATTTTCCAATTAGGGAGGTACTATTTTGAGAAGGATTTGGACACCTAGATTCTATTTGTGACACTCAAACCAACGTCTATCTTAGTTTTTATCCTATAAATCTCTTGTTTTGGTCATTTTCCAATTAAGTTCCTATTTACATTATTTATTTTATTTTTAAAAACATAAAATTAAGTCAATTCTTTTACAGATTAGTGGTTTTATTTAGTGTATATTTTAAACCTAATTTACAATACTCATCCCCCTTAACAACATAATATTTTCATATCCTAAGTCCTACATTGTTAACGCATTTGGTGAACATGACTTATTTTGAGCACATTATTTCAAAACCCTAGTGCACCATTATGATATCCCTTTTTATTTCTAGGGTATACTTAATTTTTATTTTGCAACCTATCATCATGATTATTATGACAGATGACATTTTTTACTTTTTGGCATAAAGTCTTACGATTTTTTTGGTATGTTTATTGAATACCATTTGTATAAAAATGCACATGTATGTCATTCCTCTCATGGATCATGTTATAACTTAGATTATTTCCACATTGATCCTCCCTCTTTTAAGTCTCAACTTTATGAGGATCATTGTTGCATGGATAACTTTGATTTGCCTCCAATTAATACTCAATGATAGAGAACCCAAAGATTACTACTCGATGATAGAGAACCCAAAGGAATCCTTTTGTTCCTCCTCCACCTAGACTAGTTAATTATATTTGATCACATCTTGCCTCTACTACTTGCCCTTGGAAAATAGTAGATCATGTGGTTTGAGTTTTTACTAGACATAACATGATGCCTCATCAGCCTATATAAGAACAACATAATCCCACCATCCCTCCTCATCCCCATCACATTACAATAGAACCTAGAGATCAACATAGAGTATTTGATATTGTAGATCAATTGAGAAACACACCAGCTAAGATCTCCATATTGGAATTACTTCAACAAAGAACTATTTTCAAATATATTATTTCTCAAACACTCAATCATACATCTTTACCTTGTGACATAGATTTTGATTACTTTGCATCTATAATTAACGCTATCAAGGACATTAAGGATGTTATATCTTTTTCCAGTGAGGATTTTCCATCAGAGTTAGTTATTAATTATAATTTAATACTCTTCATTCAAGCACAAATCAATACCACTACTATCAAATGAGTTATAATTGACAGTGGTTCAAGACTTAACATATGTAACCTCACATTTATATAGACTATGGGGGTTGATATAACATCTATTTAGAATACATATAAGAATATCAAAGGTTTTAATGACATTTCTAGACAAACATTAGGTTTTATTACATTGGATATTATAGTTGGAATAAAACCCCTACCTACACAGTTTCATTCAATGCCTAATCATTTTCAGTACAACCTATTACTTGGGAGACCTCAGATACATGATATGGAAGCCATACCCTCTACCTTACATAAATGCATCAAGTTTTTACATGATAGATAATTATACACTTATCTAATAGATAATCAACCATTCAGATCTTACAGTCATCAATCCTATCACCTTGAGTACATCTTCAGATGAGACACCTCATGTTCTTATAAAGTCACTAGCTCAAAATATTTTGATTGAGCATATGCATACCTTTGAGGTTGGGGAATCTAGTAAGAATATTCCTACACTTATTCTAGATCCTCTTAAAACATAATTACCTTCACCCATGATGGAGAAGGACCCTCCCATAGTAAAATTATCTCCACCTAGGGTAGATGGTATTCTCACATCACAATTACCATTAATTGTTAACTCAATAGAAGTGTACATTCATAACTCTTATATAGATTCTCAATCCACCATAGAGGATAATCCAACACCCATTGAAATTTATGACTATTTATGTGGATTAAGTTTCACACTCATGAGCCTTGGAGAGTACAAAGATGATTCAAGGCACTCATGTCTTTTTCTATATTGAAAACACCACTAGTTCATAATTCTACAATTACAAGCTCACCTACTTATTTATAAAAAGCTTGAAATAAAAATCAATAAAAAACATCATATCATTAACTAAGTCAATATATATGTATGAAGGCTTAATGGAATGATAAATGGGTGGTTCCTCCAAGAAAAGATACATGCAAAGGGAAGGTCACACCCCTAATGATACTAGAATTGATTGGAACTAAAAATTGATTTTCCCCAGTAGGGTGGATTAAGGATGACTGATTAGGTTTAAATAGTCAAAATGTTTTTATATGTTGAGGATTTATATCACTTGAGGATATTTTAAGCCAACTTTTTAATTTTTAGGATGTTGAAATGTTTTAAATGTTTTTGGAACTTGCTAAGTATCTCAACTCGATTTATAATTATGAGACACAGAATGATCCAACTCACAAAAAGGTGAGAGTGTGGCTTAGATTGCTTTAAAAATGGAAAGAGAATTATAAAAAGAGTGATAGGAATGAATGAAATGGGAATAAAGTGTTGCCTACATAGTCTAATTACGAGATCAAGTCATGTTATTTATACCAACATAAAAGGCACTAAGACCTGAATAGGTAGTAACAAGTTAACAAACTTTTAAGTAAATGTCAAGGTAAATGACAATAGTATTGGTAAGGTTATGTGGTAATGCATGTCAAAGGTATTATTCCTTATTTTTTGATAGGTAGTTATAACTAGGAAACAACAACATAAATCTATGATATTAATTTTACCATAGGCTATTATAATTAGTAACACAAGGTGAAATACTAATTTTCCCAAAGTAAATTATAATTAGTAACAGTAATCAAGCATAAATAAAAAATATCATTTATAGATTTACTATCATACTAATTTAATTTACTTCTATTTGAACACTTAATTCTGAAACTATTGAAATTGGATCAGAATCCCCTCACAGAAGATGTCCAAAGAACCAATAGAACTAAGGTCAAAAGGGTTATGTAGGGTAGGTAAAAATAAGTTTGGTCAATAAGAAAGGCATGATAGGATGGTATATGGTGAGGAAAAAGTAAAATTAAGATGATGTTATGTCAATTTGGTATAATGGTAGTAGTGTTTCCCCTAAGTGATAAGGTAAATGGTAGGGTATAAAACAATGACAAGGGCAAGGCAAGGTGAATAGAAAATGAAAATGGCAAGATAAATGACAAGGCAAAGGTATGGTTTTGGTAAGGTAAATGTTTTTGTTATTGATACTGATATGGATATACATGTCCTAATCAATATATGATATAACCATAATAGTCAATCATGTAAACTGGTAGCCCACACTTCTTTTGAATATCTAATCTATCAAGAATCTACTATAGTTTTGGACTCTAATTATGTTTTTGTGGTCTTTTTTGGTCTTTGAATCTATTTCCTCCAAACTTTGAGATAATATATCTTTTTAATATCTAAAAATGAAAGTACAGACAAGGATGTTAAATATGTAAAAAAAAATTGGATGACACGTATTATTTGGAAATGTAAAGGTGGATGATAATGGAATGTATAATGGTTAGTCAACAAATGAAGATCAAAATTTTTAGGCACACAAAATGTTGTTGATTCTAGATTTGACATAACTTTGGATGTGGTGGGGTCGAATAATTTTGAATATGATCTTGATAGGACCACTAGATTTTTATGGTGTTTGGGCCTCAGAGTAAATACCATTTGATTATATTGTAGATTATAAGTTGTATTGATGTTATTTTTGATAATGTCTTCATCAAGCATTGAAGAATTATTGTGCTCAGTGAGCCTCAAAGAAGTTTTGACCAATAAAGCTGTATTTATTTTCCCATAGCACCTCCAATAAGGTTTAAATACAGAACATTGAATTTTGACTTTGATTATATTTTAGTGCCTCAAATAAGGTTTCACTAGAAGATGTTAAGTTTGGACTTTGATTGTTCCCTAGTGCCTCTGAAAAGGTTTCACTAGAAGATTGTTATTCTTCTACATGAATGTGGTCTTGGTTCCCCTAAAATTATTATACTTATATGTCACCATGGATGTAGTTTAATAAGGTGTAATTTTGTCAGTCCCAATTGGAACTTTTGGGAGGTGGAAAGTTAATATAATATCTAGGTTGGTTGGTGTCAATGGCATGTGGAATGGTAATGGAATGGAAAGAGGCAACATAATCCTTGTAGAAGATACTATGATAACTTGTGTCAATGTTAAAGTAATCATCCTATAAAGTTATGAAAGGATAAAAAATATATTCAAATTGATCTATAAGGCATACATAACCAATATTTTAATTGCCATGAATATATTTTGATTTTGAAGCTGAGTCTAAGTCAAAGGACTCTAAATATATTGTTGAGACTAATGTTAAGTCCACTTATGATGCTAAATTTTATGTCAATTCAAGAATAGAACATAACTTTAATTTTTATTCTTCTTCAATTGTCGATGCTGCTATAATGATATCTTTTTGAATTTTTGGTATTGGATAAGTAATGGCTTATGATGGCACAATGGGCTCTTTAAAATAGGCTTAGCTAATAAGGACTCCATAGAGACTATATTTTCAAAGTAAGACTACTTAATGAGGGGGAAAAGGTCAAGATACAAATCCAAAAATACTTACTTATCAAAGGGAGGATCTTTAAAAATAGGATAATGATTAAGATAATATTTTACCCATATGTAGTTATAATCATTAAGAAGTGAATCAGCAAAGACTAGCTTATTAGAGTGAGACTCCTCAATAATATGGATAGTATAAAAATTTGATTCATCATAGGTTGAATTTTCATAAATAGGTATTTTAATAAAAACATCATGAATTGGTTGGCTCACCTGACCTTGGTTTACAAGTAGTTGTAAAATACCAATTTTGAACATATCTTGGTCTTTGAATGTTTGGTTGTTTTAGAGAGGTACTGATTAAATCTATTATGGGTTGAATATTGGATTTAGTTTTTTGAAGTGGGGGATTTTTGGCAGTTGGATAATGGCCTCTTTATAAATAGGCTCATATAATACAGGCTTAACAAAGACTAGTTACTGGTCTAAGATGGTAATTGTGACCCGTCTAGTTGTAATTACACAACCTTGTTGGGATAATCAGATACCATACTTGGAAGGGCCTAGAATGGTAATGGTATGGATTTTTTAAGCTTTTTTGATATTTTTATCCAAAGGATGAGGTGTTGTAATGGTAATGGTAGGCATTACAAAGTTTGGTTGTTAATGTAAGCCAAAGGACAAGGTCCTAGAATAGTAATGGTAAGGCATTGTAAAGTTTGGTTTCTAACTCAACCCAAAGGATGAGGTCCTATAATGATAATGATAGGTTATTTTGAAGTTATGTTTCTAATTAAATCCAAAGTATGAGTTCTTGAAATGATAATGGTAGGGCATTGCGAAGCTTGGTTACTCACACAAGCCAAAGGATGAGGTCTTGGAATGGTAATGGTAACGAATTGTTACTAGAATAATAATGACTAAGAGGGGGGTGAATAATTCATTTAAACATTTTCTACAATTCCACTTAAGCATTCATGAACATTCATTCAAACATGTAGATCAAATAATGACTAAGTAATCATCTACATGTACATGAAACATAAGAACACAAGATAACACAACTTATATGTAGGAAAAGGGAAATAAAACACACTGATCGCTAAAAGTGTAATATAGTCTTATAATTCAAAATATCAAGTTTATTGAATTACCAATTTCACATGGAAAACTAAGCCCAACTATCCAAGTACCCACTTAACTAGTCTTTAGCAAGCACCAACTTGGAAGGAGGCACTAACCCCATAGATAAATTAGCAAAAAAAAATCCACCTAATTTATTTGATAATTTGTATATAAACTTTTTCTAAACCAACTAATTATTAATACCTCTTTATCTCTTCACACTATTATCCCTCTCAAACTACCTTCTAGGCCTCTTCACTTAACTAGCTATCTTATTGACTTGATTAGGTCATCTGACCTTGATATTCAAACTCATATATCCTATTATATATTAATTACTATCTATATACACCCATTTAATGGTCTACATGACCTCCTTTTTTTCCTCAATGTGATCTTTTGTTTGCTTGCACTCACAACACATACTCATAATTAAGCCTAATTAGTCTTTCTTTTATACAAGTCACTTGCTCGCACACACCTTGGTAAGATGTATACACTTGAAAAATTATATTAACCTTAAAATATGTCTTATAAAATTTTCCAAACATTAATTAACCAATACATTATGTTGGCCACAACTTAATAGACCAAATGCTCTTTTAGGCCTCAAGGAGACCTAATTTAATTAGCCTTTCATTAGAGCATGTTACACTTTGTTTTCTTAGAACACTTAAAAACTCCACACACATTATTATAAATCCATATATCACTCAAATAAACTTTATCCAACTTCAAATTATGTCCAACCACTACTTGAACCTCTTCTCAAAATATTTTTCACAATAGGCTTTCATACACATAGAAAGTATGTCTTGTATAACTGAAGCATAAACATAATTTTTACAAAAAAACATGGAAAAAAATAACATATATATAAGTATAATGACCTCATTGTTATAAAAATATTATTTAAACTTCACAACATAGGGTAAAATGGCTCAAACCCTTCTCTACAAAATCCTCACTCTAAATTACCAACTAGCCTCAAAACACAGTCATGGAAACTTGTACTTATGACACCTGAAATAACACATTCAAATACTTAAAATACAATAAAATGATCTTATAACATCCTTAGAACAACATAAAATAAAAATATCATAATATTTAATGGAAATTATTGGTATTTTATACCAATTTGTTATCCTTTCTCTTAGACCTCACTCAGCCATACAAACCATTTTGATTTCAAGGTTTTGGCTTCAATGTTTCAAAATTTTACCCTAACTTCCAATATTATGAAAATAATTAATAGTAAATAAATTTCCAAAATAAAAACATCATGTGAATTATATACATTAAATCATTTCATAGAGTCTCAAACTCATCTTTTCAACTTGTTTACCTAGAACTGCTAGTTTGCCTTAAAGTCCAGTCATGGTGATAATGACCTTCAAACACTTGTATGACCATTTATAAATAATCCTGATGAATTTAGATGATATTATTGAATAATTATACCATTTTTATATATAATTATAGTATTTTCATATATATATATATATATATATATATATATATATTTTGTCTTGCAGACTAATTTTAAGGCCTTTATATCTCATTGTCTCATTTGACCCAGATATGTCAAATTATGAGCAACATTTTCATCATATCCACTGACCTCCAAAAACTATATCCAACATTAACATGTATTATAAGTATTTAAAAATGTATCCATGCACTTTTATTAATCCCTAATCCATGATAACACATCCCTAATCACCTTCTCACTTATATTTGGGTTTCTCATTATTTGTACCATTAGGCCTATTATCAATAGGTTTTATTGGATGATTAGTTTAGCACATATAAGGGATATAAACTTCTCTTAAACTAGAATGGACATAAAATACAATTCTCAATATTTTTCCTCCATCCATTTATCAACTTTGACTTGGTCAACTATGACTGCTATAGCAAATCTTCAAGAAATAAGGCCTTTCTTGTAGTGTCCACTCACACACCTAAAAAACTAATCACACATGGAGGTGCCTGGGAGAGTTTGATACATTATCCAATAGTTTTTATAGTCATTTGAGATCATTATAGGTATATTTAGTAATATATTTCATATCAAGTCATTTTTAGGGTTTTAGAGAAGGTTAACATTATTTTTAGTGTTAATGATTATTCATAAAGAATTGCCCCTTATTTCCAAAACTAATGTTTTGAGGTCTTAGGTAGTAACCTTACCCATATCTCATTAAAAACTAAGGATCCCATGTATAGGTTACACATTCCAATGAACACTTTAAAGTCCTTCTTAGGTTGAGAACCCTTCATTTTGTGCATGTGATAGACCTCAAAACCACTTTTCATGCCTTATCTTGAAAACTAAGACCTCAAAATTTTTGAACATGCTTGATAAAACATATTATAACTTATAAAACACATACATGTCCATATTTACCTTGGAAATATAACCTCATACCCCATTAGTCTCACAATCTCTCTTTTTTCTCTTTGATCCTAACTTACAAATCATATTAGGATTTTAAACTAGCATTTATGTCATTTCAAAGTGTTTTCCACCTTACTCACAAACTCAATCAACCTCTCTCATGATCAAACACTAATTACATCCTTCATAGGCCTTGATGATATCTCATTAGAGTAGGTAGGGTCTAAACATGGTCTAGATGTAGACTTGATCTATAGGTCCTACCCCTCTAGGCTCAACTTGAAACTCTCCATTATGCCTCTACACCTTTCTCACATGTATTACATTCTCCTTAGATAATGTCATACCTATACACATACATCTTCATACTCACCACGCACATTCTCATGATATGATTGTGTTTGATATGACTACATTTCTCAAGCATTTTGAACTTGACCACTGACCTTGAAACACTTATGAAGGTAACTATTCTTCACATACATGATCACTAAACTCTAAGAAACCTCTCACAGTATTATAATCATTCAATTTACCATGCTTCACTATTCACATACCTTCTCATAAGGTCTAGACAAGGCTTTACAAGACACCTTAATGCCTTGACATGTTCCTTTCATGTCATGATCTTAACACAACATCAACCAAGCATATATTAAACACTTAGACCTACATTATCATATGTTAAGGAATGTTTGAAAATTTTGAGGTTTTTAGAGAAAACCATGTTTCATTTCCATTCCCTTACACTCCTCTAATGGATTTTAAATGGTGATGATGTGATGTCCATATGTTGGTGGTTGTATTCCACTCCTTACCTTGATCTTCTCATTCTCCTCCATGTTCCTTTTCATCACCATCCCAGCATCTCCATACCACTATCTATCACTTCCATTTTCCACTATGTTTTTGTCTCTCCCTAGCCTTCTTTCATGATTTCCCTTCTCTTTCTATCATACTTCATCCCTATCACCCTAATACCCACCTATATTTCCATTTTTTAATTATAAGGAGAGTCAATATTGAAAAGGGATCAACAAGCACCATCAAGCATGATCAAGAGGTATATAGATAAGCAAAACATCATAGTACATTCATAAAAGGTACCTATAATAGTATACAGTCATATGTTTTGAAGGACATCAATCAAGGATTAATAAGTTAAGAAAATATTAATGTAATGGCCATTGAAGGTGACCTCATTAAACAATCATGAGAAGGATTGAATATTAAAACTACTTTTGAATCTCACTAATGTACTACATACAAGATTTTTTCCATACAGGCATAAAGTAAAAGTTCATCTACATTCCCTAAAAATGACCTGAAGGCATTCTTAAAGCTCAAAGTGAGAGGGTTTGAGGTTTTAAAACACGGATACAGTCAGTATTATCCTTATAAGGAAGGAGGATATTCACATCATGATAAATTTCAAAGGGATTTATTTTTAGGAGAAAAAGTGTAACTATAATTAGCATGGAGACCTATAGGCTACCCTTTGGATCACTATCTATAATGAGGGTTGGGTCATTACGGACCTTTCAAGGCTATGAACACCTAAGCCTACTAGTTTTATTAAATCAAATAAAGAATGATAACCTTAGGGGAGGGATAGGAAACAAGGGATATGTGGTTAATAAATACAAATTACACCTAGAGCCTTGGACAAAACCTATAGGCCTGTGAGCCCTAATTGCTTATAGGTTGAACCTTGGAGGATTCTTTGAAATGAGTTTGGATTAACAAAGATAGGATAGGTTTCGAAAGAGACTTTTACATGAATAAATAATAAGGAAAAGGCTATTCAAGGTTTAATGAGGCTAGGAGTCCCTAAAAATCATACCTACAACCACATAGAAAGTTAACCTACAACCACATATAAAATCAACCTACAGTGAACTAGGGTTTAAAAAGGTTTTACAGTCTCATGAATCAAATTTAAGAGGATGATATGGTGAATATAAATATAACATCTATAAATATAGAAACTCTTCATAATTCATGTCACATTGGTTAGTGGTCTCCAAACATTTTACACCTTATCAGTCCATATAAAGGCAAGTTACAGTATGCAAGCACAGTCAAGGTCAAAATAAGCTCTTGAGGGTAGGAGTAAGTAGTGAATATAAAAGAGTTTCATATTTAGTATATGAGGGTAATAATAAGAAAAGGATGGCCCATGATTAATAACCAAAGTATCTTTTAGATTTAATAAAAAACTAAGGAAATGTTATAGGATGTAAGTTATAACCTATACAAAACCTACATGCCTATGCCACAGTGGGGAAAAGTCTAATCCCTAGGAGGTATAGAATTTAAATGTTTGTTGATCACCAAAGCATTATTTAATTTTAAGGTTGGTAACAACTATTTTTCAAGGTGATTAAGACACTTTCAACCTAAAAAAGGCCTATCAGGTTGTTGAAATTCACCTACAACCACCATAAGGGGTTTCATACATAGTTATATGAGAAAACTAGAGGAAATAGAATGTAACAAGGTGTTAACCATGTTTGGTTATCAAAAAAATAGAGATAGAAGGTTTTAGAGAGAGGATAATAAACAAAGTCACCCAAAAGGCATCCTAAAACCACTCCAAAACTAGCCTATAGTCAGACCTTATAAGGACCTATAGTCAAATAACTAAATGGTGGTTAACTACCCATCAAGGGTTTTGAATCATCATGAGGGTTTTGAGATTTAAAGAATAATAATGACAATGGAGTGGGGAATTAAGATATTTTCAAGATATAGGAATTTTAGATGACAAGATACAGTGATTCCCCAATGTTCACTTATAGCCAAGGTGAAATGGTACTTGAAACAGTCACCAAGGGTTTTAAACTCTTAACAAGATTTTGAATTTTTGATGATGGTCATCATTCATGGAGGGTTTTAAAAGCTATAAATAATAATACCATCATAAATTAATCAAAAGACACATGATTATTAATTAGTAATTAGTTTTAAGGGTTACTTATACAGTATGAAAACATTGTCATCACCTACAGCCTCCTTAGGACAATAGGTTTATATTCAAATTTTGGGCTTTGCCACTATAAAGGCCTAGCTTGGTAAACAATGGGAGTGATGTTATTGATAGTATAGTGAAAGATAAATTGTATAGGATGTGAAATGAAAGACATAAATATTGATTTTAAATACATTTCCATAGTTATATCACCTATTTAAAGTAACCTACAGCCATATGGAGATTAAAGGACCTTAAACATCAAGGAAGAGATACAGGCTAGTGGTCTAACTAAAAAGCTTTCATAAAGTGTTTAAGGATCATTAGGTAAATATGGTGAAGTGATATAATTAATATTAAAGGTGATATAATAACTTTTAAGGATGCATTCACCTTTCCTCATAAACCATACAAGTCATTGTACAGAATGTACCTAGTTGAAGACCTATAAAGCTTGAAACTAGTCAAATTACCATAGTGGAGATGTGTGGAGAGATATATTTTGGTATAAATTTCATTAAAACACATATTTAATATGTAATGGACACTAATAATGTTTTAAAATTCATCAACATCCACTTGAAATCAAAAACACAATCATTTGATAAGCCTAATTGCCTTGTTGCAGGTCAAAGCATGCTTGAAAATAGGGGTAGAGGAGTTTTCCAAAATATTGAAGGGTATTTTGAGACAATTGAAGATTATTTTGACCTTTAATATATTTATAAACCATGAAAACAACTCCAAAGCACCAAAAATTAGTAAAAAATGTAAATAGTCCATGCACAGATGTCAAAATTGAAGGAAATTTGAGGATTCTAGGAGCTACAGGTGGAATCAAAACTCAAAATTTCATAAAAAAAATGTCATAATGAGTTTTGTAAGCTTATGAAAAAAATTAATGGCAATTTTATTTTTGGATATACTTTCTATTTTGTCTCATACCTTAGCCTATCTATTTGAGGTCACCTTTGGAACAAGCATCATTTTGGAATGCTAAAGAAGCTTCTAAGCCCAAGGAAAAGATTTATAATCATGGGATGAGTATTGTAAATAATAATAATATCTATAAATAGTTTTAAAACTCCAAATTTTATGCAAACCATGCTCATATATACTTTTGCAAGCAAACTAACATATAGGCCAAAAAGGGGTTTTTTGAATTTTTACTCAAAAATGACTTTTATATTTTTGTAATAGAATGGTAAAAGTATGATAATAATTTTTTAAGTATTTTTGAATTATTTTAAGTGTTATTTTCAATTTGGTGAAATTTTTCACTTTTTGTAGTTATAGACACCCTTCTAAGCCTCTTGTTCAGATGTTCATACTATTCACCACATTTGGAGTTTAACCAAATGATCTTAGCATGTTTTGAGTACCCATGTGTAATTATAATTAATGAATAATTTATATAATTTTAGGGGATATTATTTATGAATAATTTCTAAGAGCGTAGGTAGCTTAGAATGTAGTCAAATCCCCATAGGCAAATTTATTTTACTTGGTAAATTTTCATATATTTCACATGGGAACCTCATATTTTCAAGGATGTCAGGGGGATCAATTTTATATGTATCAATATAAATGTTTTAGGATTTATAGGTTTGTACTTCATGAATCATCAGTTTAAATTTTTAGCTTCAAAACCCTCTTAAACCCCTAAAAAACTAGTTTTGAGAAGAGTGGATTTTATTGACATCAAATAAACATGAATAAACCTAAAAAAATTTCAAACATCAAGTAAAATCAAAGAGGATGCTATAAATTCCAATTTTATGCATGGAGCTATATAAATGAGGGTAGAAATCATGTTTTTTGTGGAAAAAAGAATGTGAATCAAAGTATAGGGTAGTTCAATGGAATCTAATCAATGGAGATCAAATCCTAAGACTTTTTCCTCATCATAAAACATTCAATTTTTAATAAATCATCCTAGAAGTGTCCCTACTAGCTCAATCAAAATGGCCAATCTGCTGGAAAATGTAGTAAAATAGGCCTAGTCAACCCTGTTGACTCAATGGTGAAGGTTTTCTCATCGAAATCACTTTTTTAATGATGAAGAAAGTTTTTACAATTCTAATTCTTGGTTTTTTTAAGGTTCCCCTTCTCTTAAAACCATCCTTTAATCCTGCCACCCCAATACCCACCTCTATTTCCATTTTTCCATCATAAGGAGAGTAAAGGTTGACAAGGGATCAACAAACACCATAAATAATGATAAAGAGGTATATAGATAAGAAAAAAATCATAGTACATTCATAAAAGGCACCTATAGTATTATGTAATCAAATATTTTGAAGGACATCTATCAAGGATTGATAAGTTAAGAAAATATTCATGTAATGGTCATTGAAGATGACCTCATCAAACAATCATGAGAAGGATTGAAGATTAAACCTACCTTTAAATCTCTCTAAGGTACATACAGGATTTTTTTTGTATAGTCATAAAGCAAAAGTCCACCTACATTACCTAAAAATGACCTAAAAGAACTCTTAAATCTCAAAGTGAGAGGGTTTGAGGTTTTAAAACATGGATACAGTCTGTATTATCCTTATAAGGAAGGAGGATATTCACATCATGATAAAGTTCAAAGGGAGTTATTTTTAGGAGAAAAAATATAACTAAAATTATCATGGATACCTATAGGCTACAGTGAGGGTTGGGTCATTATGGACCCTTTAAGGCTATGAAAACCTAAGCCTACTAGTTTGCTTGAATCAAATGAAGAATGACAGCGTCAAGGGAGAGCTAAGAAACAAGGGATATGTGGTTATAAAATACAAAGTACACCTAGAGCCTTTGACAAAACCTATAGACCTGTGAGGCCTAATTGCTTATAGGTTGAATCTTGGAGGATTCTTTGAAATGAGTTTGGATTAACAAAGATAGGCTAGGTTTTGAAATAGACTTCTACATGAACAAATAAGAAGGAAAAGGATCTTCAAGGTTAAATGAGGATATAAGTCCCTAAAATGCATACCTATAGCCACATAGAAATTTAACCTATAGCCACATATAAAATCAACCTACAGTGAGCTAGGGTTCAACAAGGTTTTAAGGTCTCATGATTCAAATTTAAGAGGATGATATGGTGAATATAAAGATAACATATGAAAATATATAAAATATTCATACTTAATATCACATTTATTAGTGATCAATGCTCTCCAAACATTTTACACATTATTAGTTCGTATGAGGGTAAGTTACAATATGCAAGCACAGTCAAGGTCAAAACAAGCTCTTGTGGGAAGAAGTAAGCAGTGAATATAAAGGAGTTTCATATTTAGTATATGAGGGTAATAATAAGAAAAATATATCCCATGATTACTAACCAAAGGATCTTTGAGATTTTTTTAAAAAAAACTAAGGAAATGTTACAAGATGTAAGCTACAACCTATACAAAACCTACATGCCTGTGCCACTGTGGGGAAAAGTCTAATAACTAGGAGGTATATAATTTAAATTTTTGTTGATCATCAAGGGATTATGTAATTTTAGGGTTGGTAACCTCTATTTTTCAAGGTGAATAAGACACTTTAAAACTAAAAAAGTCCCATGTGGTTGTTGAAATTCTCCTACAACCACCATAAGGGGTTTCATACATAGTTAAATGAGAAAACTAGAGGAAGTAGAATGTAGCAAGGTGTTAACCATGTTTGGTTATCAAAAAAATAGAGGTAGAGGGTTTTAAAAAGAGGATAATAGAAAAAGGCACCAAAAAGGCATCATATAACCACTCCAAAACTATCCTATAGTGAAACCTTGTAAGTACCTACAATCAAATAACTAAATGGTGGTTAACTACCCATTGAGGGTTTTAAATCATCATGAGGGTTTCAAGATTTGAAGAATCATCATGAAAATGGGGTGGGTAATGAATATTTATTCAAGATTAAGGAATTTTAGAGGACAAGATATAACCATTCCCCAATTCTCACCTATATCCAAGGTGAAATGGTACTTGGAACAGTCACCAAGGGTTTTAAACTCTTAGTAAGGTTTTGAATTTTTGACGATGGTCATCATTCATGGAGGGTTTTAAAAGATATAAATACAAATATCATAATAAAATAATCAAGGGACACATGAGTATTAATTAATAATTTTTTTTAAGGTTTACCTATGTATTATTGAAACATGAAACATTGTGATCACCTATAGCCTCCTTAGGACAACAGGCCTGTATTCAAATTTTAGGGTTTGACAATATAAAGGCCTAGCTTGGGAAACAATGGGAGTGATGTTATTGATATTATATTGAAAGATAAATTGTAGAGGATGTGAAATGAAAGACATAAATATTGAGTTCAAATAAATTTCCATAGTTAGATCACCTATTCAAAGTAACCTACAGCGATATGGAGATTAAAGGACCTTAAGCATCAAGGAAGAGATACAGGCTAGTGGTCTAACTAAAAAGATTTCATAAAGTGTTTAAGGATAATTAGGTAAATATGGTGAGGTGATATAATTAATAGGAAAGCTTATATAAGAAAATTTAAGAATGAATTCACCTTTCCTCATAAACCATATAAGCCATTGTACGTAATGTACCTAGTTGAAGACCTATAAAGCTTAAAAGTAGTCAAATTTCCATAGTGGAGATGTGTGGAGAGATCTATTTTGGTATAAATTTCATTAAAACACATATTTAATATTTATTGGACACTAATAATGTTTTAAAATACATCACATCCACCTAAAATTAAAAGCATAGTCATATGATAAGCCTAATTACCTTGTTGGAGGTCAAATCATGCTTGAAAATAGGGGTAGAAGAGTTTTCCAAACTATTAAAGGGTATTTTGAGCCAATTAGAGATTATTTTGACATTTAATACCTTAATAAACCATGAAAACACCTCCAAAGCACCAAAACTCAGTCAAAAATGCATATAGTCCATGCACAGAGGTTAAAATTGAAGGAAAATTGAGGATTTTGGGAGCTACATGTGGAATCAGGACTCAAAGTTTGATACACAATGTCATCATGAGTTGGGTAACCTTATAAAAAAATATCATGTCCATTATATATTTGTATATAATCACTATTTTGTCTCATACATTAGCTTATCTATTTGAGGTCACCTTTGGAATAGGCATCATTCTGGAGTGCTATAGAAGCTTCTAAGCCCAAGTAAAAGAATTATTATCATGGGATGATGTTTTTAAATCATAATAAGACCTATAATGAGTTTAAAAACTCCAAATTTTATGCAAACTATGCTCATACAAACTTTTACAAGCAAACATGCATATAGGCCAAAAAGGGGTTTTTTGACTTTTCAAGAAAAAATTACTTTCAAAGTGTTTTTATAGAATGGTATTAAGTATTTTTTAATCAGGTAAAGTTTTATTTTCATTTTGGTGAAGTTTTGCACTTTTTACAGTTTTAAACACCCTTTCAGGCCTCCTATTCAAATGCTCATATTGTTCACCACATGTGGAGTTTGTCCAAATGATATTATTATGTTTTCAGGACCCTTATTTAATTATAATTAATTAAAAATTTAGATCATTTTATGGGATATGATTTATGAACAATTTCTAAGAGTGTAGGTAGCTCAAAATGCAGTCAAATCCCCAAAGGCAAATTTCTTTTATGTGGTAAATTTTCATATCTTTTGCATGGGAACCCAATATTTACATTGATGTTAGGGGGTAAATTTTATATGTATCAATTTAAATGTTTTGGGATTTGGATATCTTTAATTTATGAATCATCAGTTTGAAGTTTTAGCTTCAAACCCCTCTAAAACCCCTAAAAAACCAATTCTGAGAAAAGTGGATTTTATTGACAACAAATTATCATGAATAAACCTAAAAAAATTTAAAACATCAAGTAAACTTAGAGAGTATTATAGAAATGCCAATTTTATGCATGGTGTTATACAGATGAGGGCAAAAATCATGTAAAATGAAGAATAGGATAGTTCAATGGAATATAATTAATGGCGATCAAATAATAATAATTGATCCTCATCCTAAAACATTTAGTTGGTCATAAATCATCCTATAAGTGTCCCTACAAGCTAAATTAAAATGGCCAGTCTGCTGGAAATTATAGCAAAATAGGCCTAGTCAACCCTATTAATTGAATGATGAAGGTTTTCTCATCAAAATAAAAATTTTGATGATGAAGAATGTTTTTATAGGTCTAATTATTTGTTTTATATATGTTTCATTAATTATCATTATAGTTTTAATGGTGACTAGAAGCACAGATTAGCCTTTAGGCCTATTTGGTCTAAATGGTTTAGTTGATCGACTTGTCAAGTTTGAGTTTGGCATTGGAATTGGTCATAAATGAGTTTAATTAGGATTTCCATGCTTCATATCTATTGTTCCATGAATATATTCATGCACTTCTCACTCTTCAAGGTCTATTTTCATGCAAGGGAAGGCTAATTGGGGTTGACTAGTCTTGAGCTTCAGTTGACTAATTGTGAAGTGTTGCATCTATTCTTGGTTAACATGTGATTCAATATTTTCAAACACTTCCAAATCATATTCAAGTGGAGTTCCTTTTTGAATACTGGCATAGCATCATGCATGAGGATTATTTTACTTGTCTTGGGCCCACCACCTTATTCATATGCCAAAGTTTGAAGTTCCATGCATGTGTTGTGGAGTTTAAATATTTTTGAAAACTAATTTTAATATTGTAAAAAGAGTTAGTCTTGAATTAATCAACCAAGACTAACTCTTCTCCTTTTTTTAGTGCCACATTATCTTAGGTTAGTTTTTGAGACATATATATTAGCTTTTTGAAGCTATTTTTGGAATTATTCTTGGAGCTAAAGTAGAAATTTTAATTTGGACCATACATCAATAAAGAAGATTTTTATTTTGCATATGAGTTTTGATAGATAATAGAGTGTAATTGATTGTGTATCAGCATATAAGTGAGATTATATCTCCTTTTGGGAGGTCCATTCCTCACCTATTGCTTTTTATCTCACCTTCTATAGGTCATTTGAAGAGGTAAAAAAGGAATTTTGTAATCCAAATTTATATTAATCCTTCATCTAAAATATTTATGCTTAAGGAAAATATAGCAGTTTTATTGATTCACATGTGTGCATTATTTTCAGTAGCTTCTAGAGGATATAAACAATTCAAGTGCATCACCTAATTAGACAGGTTTTCCTTTCAATTTTCCCTTCCCCTTTTCATCCCAAAATCATAGTAAATCAGATTTAATTGATAAATCTTAAGTTAACCAGCCCTCTCTAGAGGTTCTTCTCAATATAGAGTCACCCACACTCTAAGAAGTTCTAATTGTATCAGCTGGAGTGAGGGTATGTTTTACACATCTTCAAGTAGGGTGCACTCTAAAGTGCTAACAGTTTTTGGCATGCCTGATGGGATAACTTATTCACACTTATATATTATTATCTATGTATATAAGTATATTATTCATTTATATATTTTCATTTTTATATTTTTATACTTTTCATGCCACCAAGATTTGTCAAAAGATCCTTTGCAAAAGGTAAAGAAAGAAAATTCTCTAAGTTATCTTTCCAATCAGTAAGGAAGAAGAAAGCCTCTCAGTCAAATCCAAATCCTACACCTTTTATTACCCCTACTATTGCACAAAATCCCCCTATTCAAGCCAATATTGTTTAGCCAAATATTATTTTAAATCTTATACCTCAAATGGCTATTCCCAAACTATAGGCTTTTGTTACATTCAATTGTGGTAGTCTTCTAAATCTTAATCAATGGGATGATATTTGAGTTTATACTATGAAATCTCTTCCTTATTTTATAGGGGGAAAATACAACTTTTATAGAACATATCATATATATTTCTAATCTTTGTTTAGTGCATCATGTGACATAGGAAAATGAAGCAATGAGGTTATTACAACTTCTTTCAAAGGGAAGGCACTTCATTGGTATAAAGGTTTAGCTCCCACATCAATCAACAATTGAGATGAATTTGGAGAAATTATGTGAAACATTTAAAAGGAAAAGTGATCATCTTTCTCTTGTGGTTCATCTTACAATAATTAAGAGATTCAATCATGAATTCATGGTGGATTTCAACTATAGATTCCAGAAGACTTGGGATAGAATTCCTATAGTGATCAAGCCAACACCCAACTATGATTTTATATATTATCTAAAGGCTCTTGATTTAGATGTGGTTGTCATGATTCAATATATGGGAGGAAAAAATTTACCTGAAGCTTTTAAAGTATCAATCAAGGCTAAAAATTGCCTTATACAAGTAGGAAAGTTATCTCCAAGGCCACCAATGCCACTTTTTCTAGAGATCCATCCTCCTGCTCTAACTATTACTACAATTCAAGAATCATCAAAGATCCATCAACTATAAGGTGATAAATTTGATAGATTAGGGAAGATAGAGAGTCTTCTCAAGGCTCAGACTAACAAGTTAGATGTAATAGAGAGGCAACAAGCTCCACCATATAGGCCATATCAGAATACTAATCATAATTATCAATCCAATAGGCCATCTTATCAATCCAATCAATAAGGAAAAGGGAAAAATTATAAATCAAGGTAGTATAATCCTAATTCTCTAAGAAATTATAGATATATTATGCCAACTTAGAGTAATTAGGTTTAATAAGGACAATGAAACAATCAATGGGATCAAGCAAACAACATGGAAATGGCTCCAACTACTGAGAGTTCTCATCAATATTTCATATAAAAAAGTTTAGTTCTTATTTCATTTGAAAATTATCCATCTTCTTAGAATAAATAAGCCTCTATACCCTATGGAGACATTCCTTCATTTGTTAAAGTAGAAGTTTCAAGTCAATAAGTAGAAGGTAGTTGTAAGGCACCTACTAAAACTACATTTGTAAACTTTCAAGAAGGTAAGAATTCCTTTGAGCACTTGGATATAAATCAAAGTCAAGATTTACCTAATATTAATAATTTAGTTGCAACTCATATGAGATCTAAGAAAAGAGAAATTGGTGAATGTTTAGGTCCTAATAGGGCAGCCCCTTATTATTCTCATCAACAATAATAGATGAATACACATGAGCTACCTAAAAAATGTTCAAATCAACAAGCTCAAGATATAAAATATAAGAACATGAAAGGGCCTTACATACCTAAATTCACACAACATTTGGTTGATCTTTATGCTCATAAATTATAGTCAAAGGCAACCACTTCTCTACTCAGTATTGTGGATCATATGAAGAAGACTTCAGTATCAATTTCAATGTGGGATACACTACTAATCCTAGGATAAATAGAGTACTTACAAGAAGAGCTTTCAAAGCTCAATATCTCTAAGAGACCACCTAAAAGAGAAAGATTAAGTGTTGTCCTAACTAATTCTAATCCAATTTTTGAATACTAACCTCTTAAGGTGACAAAACCTCCTCCATTTTACCTTTCTATTATCATTGGAGATTGTCTTTTTCATAATTTTATGATTGATATTGGGGCTAGTACTTATGTCATGCCCAAATCAATAGCTAATAATTTAGGATAGTAATATGAACCCTATGATAAAGGTGTATTGAAATTATATGGGTCTCCTACCAAGACTGTAGGTGTGTTAAAATATTTGAAAATCATACTTTTTGCTTGTTCAAATTTCACCATTTTACAATATGTTGTTGTTGATCTACCTCCATATTTTTCACTATGCCTATCCAGAGATTTCACTACCAAAATAAGAGGTTAACTTTCCTAAAATTCATCATATATAGTTTTTATAACCAAGTATATAACCAAAGTAACCATAATATCTAATCCTATTTCCATATTTCATCTTGAGCCATATATGCCAAATATGTCAAATGTGAATTACAATATTTCAGAAGAACATGATAACATCATTGAGCAAGAGCCTTATAAGCCTCTTGAGGGTATAAAAATATTCTCTGAGATGGGTGGGCTAATAAAAATCATGGACATGACCCCTTAAAATTTATTGAAGATGTTTATTTTAGAGTCTTCTATATTCTAGAAGAGGGTGACTTATTGCCTAGTCTCACTAGCTTAGTGCAGGATCAAGAAGGAGTTTGGAATTTATTCTTTAATGGATCTAGAACAAGTAATTAAAGTGTGGCTGGTGTAATGTTTCTTTCACCACAAAATCAAAGGTATTATACCTTTATTATATTTTATTTCCATTATACTTCCAATACTATAGAATATGAAGCTCTTATTTATGGTCTTTAGTGGGCTAGAAAGAGGGATATTAAGCTCTTGTAGGTGAAATGTGATAGTGAGTTAGTAGTCTAGAAATTTAGAGGTTTAAGTGCAGAAAACAATCCTCTTTCAAAGGCATAAAAACATAGATTTTGGGATTTCATGGAAGATTTACTTGAATTTGACATTTGCTCTATTCTTAGAGGAGCAAATCAACATGCAGATAGACTCACTACCATAAGAGTGTAGTATGATATTCCAGATTAAATTAGGGACAATAAAAATCAGACCCAAATCAAAGTTGTATACAGGCATTCAATCCCATATAATGATGTAAGATGGCAAGTTTTTGACTCTGATAAACAAATAGTATATTTCTTACAGAATGAGGTAGAGTTTTGCTAAAAGAATCATGATAAATTGCAAGATCAATATGAAAATTAGATTGTGATATTGAAATAAAATAAGATGCCTAAAATTTTGGTGAATTTAGAAATCATTTTCAATTAAGATGACTAGATAAGGAATGACAAGGTGAGTATTTCTTCCAAGAAAGAGAACTATGAGAAAATTAGGTAAGCTACTCAATCTGGGTAAAGTTAATATTGATTATTAGAGAGTAACTTTCATTTAATTATGTCAAGAATTCATGGATTTATTTTCTTGAGAGTATCATGATTTGAAAGTTTTGATCCCAAATTACTACAACAAACCATTAAACTAGACCAGGATGCAAAATTGGTAAGACAAAAGTAAAAGCCTCTCAACCCCAAGGTTGAAATTCTCATGAGGAAGGAGCTTCCTAAGCTGATTGAATTAGGAATTATTTTTCCTATAAAACATTCAACATGGGTAGAAAATCTTATACTAGTAAGAAATAAGAAAAGAGAAATAAGGTTTTGTGTTGATTTCAGAGATCTGAATAAAGTATCACTGAAAGACCAATATCCACTTCCTTTCATGGATCAAATCCTATAGAGGGTATCAGGTTCATAGAGGTTTTTTTTATTATATGGGTACTCAAGCTACAACTAGATATTGGTAAATGAGAAAGATTAGTATGAAACAACTTTCACCACCAAATAGGGTACTTTTGCTTACAAGAAGATGCTTTTTGGACTCTCTAATGTTGGAGCTACCTTCCAAAGGGAAAGGAAAGTTGATTTTCATGGTATTATGTTTGAAATGGTTTTATTATATCTTGATGATATTAAAATATTTTCAAATAATACTAATGATCATCTAATACACTTGAGAATTGTTTTTTATAGATGTAGACAATTTGGAGTTTCATTGAATCCAAAAAAATGCATTTTTAGAGCATGAGGGGAGACTTTTGGGGCATGTGGTGTTCAAATATATTATTTCCATTGATAAAAAGAGAATAGAGGAAATCCTTTCTCTATCATTACCTAAACACAAGAAAGGATTGTAGAGCTTCTTGGGTAAGATAAACTTTATCAAAAGATTCATTCCTGGTTTTGTAGAACTAGTAAAGCCACTTACTCAAATGTTAAATAAGCATCAAGAGTTCACTTAGAGTAAAGAAGGTAAAAGGAGTTTTGGATATATCAAGGAAGTAATCATCCAAGCTTTTACATTTCTCAATCATATATTTTAGTAAGGATTTATTCTTGTATGCTTTCTCTACTTCTAGTACTAGTTTAGCCATGCTTATGCAATAGAATGATGAAGTTTTAGAAAATCCCATTGCTTTATTTATTCAAGATTTTTAGGGATATTAAGAGAGGTATTATCTTGTATTAAAACATGTTTTTATTGTTATAATAGGTCTGAAAAAAATTAGACATTTGGTTTCAAATAATAATATTATACTAATGCTAGCTCTGCCAAGTGTGAAGGACTTCATTCTCAATAGATATTTGAGAAAAAAAGAGATTTGGATGGGTCACTAAATGCATGGAATATCAAATTTAATTCAAGTTCATAAATATGGTTTAAGTAAAAGGATTATGTGAACATATTTCATAAGATTTGAAACAAGAAAAAGAGGCAATTTTGACAATTCAAGACACTCGGCATGAAGATGAAAATACACCTCTTACAAGCTAGACATAGAACATTGCTAGATTTCTTCAAAATGGAGAGTGTCCAAGGGGTTTTAATGCATCACAAAGAAGATAATTTAGGATATAATTAGTACCATACATTCTTATTTATGGATATATTTTCAAAAAAGATATTGGAGGTATGCTTTTAAGGTGTGTTGAAACTAATCCATTTGATAAGCTTTTTGAGCAATTTCATGATAGTCCTTCTAGAGGTGATTTTGAATCCAAGACCATAGCTTGAAAAATCATTATATCTGGTTATTTTTGGCCAAATTTATTTAGAGATTCGCATTCATGGGTTAGGAAATGTATAAAGTGTGTAATGTTTGTAGAGAAATAGAAACTAGCTGATATGCCACTAAATAAATTGGGTAGCCTTTCATGAAATGGGGTTTAGACTTCATTGTATTGATTCATCCTCCATAAAATTCTAGTCATAATTTTTTATTGATAGCTACATATTATTTCACTAGATGGGTGGAAGAAATGCCTTTGAAAGAGGCAAATGATAACTCCATGCTTGAATTATATGAAAATCTAGTCACTCATTTTGGAGCACCTTCTACTATAATATTAGATAATGCTTTGGCATTAATTAGTGAAAAGGTATTTTAATGGGATATTTAACATGGTATTTATTTGACATCTTCATCAAATTACTATCCATAGGGTAATGGACTAGTTGAGTCCACTAACAAGAACCTGATTTGGACCATCAAAAGAATAATAGAAGATAATTAGAGATCTTGGCATACAAAGTTGAAGACTACTTTATGGGATTATAGGATCACCCCTAATAAATGAATCAATCATTCACCTTATATATTAGTTTATGGAATAGAATTAAGACTTCCTATCTCATTGGAGCTTCAAACTTTGGAGCTTGCATGCCAGCTAGAGCTTCTAGAAAGTGATGAAATGGAAGTCAAAATGAATGAACTAAGAGAATTAGAGGAGATAAAATATGATGCTATGCACACCATGTGGTAAAATTAGTATCAATTCAAGATAAATTTTGACAAGAGATCTTCATGAAAATCATTTCATCAAGGAGACATAGTACTCAAATGGGATGAAGAGCGTGCAAAGCCAGGTAAGCACTCCAAATTTGATAGCCTTTGGAGTAGACCTTATATTATCACTGATTGTAAGAAGAATAATTATTTTCAATGATCTAGATTGGGTTGAAAATATCTTCCCATTCCTATGAATGGGATGTTTCTTAAATACTTTTATTAGGAGAGTCCTCCTTTGTACATAGTCATAGTTTCATTCCTCTAAGTGCTTTTATACACATGCTTTTAGTAGTTGTTTTTTCCTTTTAGTATTTGTTTTTGTCATTTAATCTAAGTGAATACATGCACATACTTGTTTTCATTTGTGTTAGCTCTCTTGTTATGTCTTGGTCTACAAGCTTTCCCAATTTCAATGTTTGTCTTGGTCTATCACTATCCTTGCTAGAGTTTTTGAGTTCTTTGACTAGTAGGCTAGTCAACCCCAAAAATTCACAATTTTTTAAATTTATATGGCCTATCAAGGCTAAATTAATATCCATATTATTCAAAAATTTCAAAAATCTAGTCCGTACCCCTTTACAATTGATCAAACCAGTCAATTATGGTTTTAAAATGCAAATTTTGGTCAAAATGTCAAAAATTTGGGTAAAAATTATCAAAAATGGTTTAAAAATTCATTTAAATATATCAAATGATCTTTTAATAGGTTAAAAAAGGAGAAAATATCCTATTTATAAATTTTCAAGTCATGACAAAGTGTTCTCATATGTTTTCTAAGCTAAAAAAAGGGCCTTTTTCACCAACACGTTCTAATTTTTCAAGTTTTAAACATAAAAAAGGTTTTAAAAAGTCTAAATATGCATTATAGGTATTTAATTCTTCTCCAAACTTCTATTTCACGTGGTGGAGAGTGTAATTTTGGATTTTAAAGGTAAAAAGAGCTTTTTCCTTCATTTCACAAACAATAGTATAGATTTCATATGGATTCCATATAGAAAAAGTAGGTGGAGATAAATTTTATAACATATATAGACTCCATCAGAAATTTAATGGTAATTCATGGCCATACAGGCCCTAAAATAGCATCCTTTTAATACTTTGCTTGTTGGCACAAAGAGACCTACCTGTAGGTTTTTTGATGGTACGATCTGCTAGAGGAGAGTACAAATCTCAATTTTGGGGTGATGAAAGTATACTTATAGGTATTATTTATGGTATAATTATTTTCTCAATTGGATTCTCCAAGATCATGAAATATCTAGTTGAATTCAAGTCAAATTTTGTCACCTTGCAACCATAAAGGCAACTATTTTTCTCTATTTTCTCCTCACTTGGGTAGAGTTTAAAGGAAATTAAAATTGTTCAAAAATATTGAGGACATAATATACCTTTTAATGGCATTATAAAGGTGTTATTAATCTAATTTAAGGTCAAACAGAGGTCTCAAACTCAACCAGTCAATCTACAATATTGACAAGCTTACAAGGAAGAATTGTACAGTCCAAGAAGAGGAAGGCAACCTCAAGTTTTCAATAAATTCATTTTCTCATGGTTTTCATCATGGTTTTCATGTTTTCAATAAATTTATCAAGGAAATTATCCAATAAATCCACTATTTAAGCCCATCTCCATGTTCCCACGTGTCTCAAATGGGCCTAGATTAGCATATGTTAAGGAATTTTTACAAATTTTGAGGTTTTTAGACAAAACAATGTTTCATTTTCATTCCCTTTCACTCCTCCAATGGATTCCAAATGGTGATGATGTAAATTACATATTTTGGTAGTTGTATGCTACTCTTTACCTTGATCTTCTTATGCTCCTCCATGTTCCTTTTCACCACCATCCTAGCCTCTCCATACCACTATCTATCACTACCATTTTCCAATGTATTTTTGTCTCTCCATACCCTCCTTTTAGGATTTCCCTTCTCTTTCTACCTTCCTTCATCCTTACCACCCTAATACCCACCTCCATTTCCATTTTTCCATCATAAGGAGAGTCAAGGTTAACAAGGGATCAACAAGAACCATCAAGCATGATCAAGAGGTATATAGATAAGAAAAACATCATAATACATTCATAAAAGGTGCCTATAATAATATACAATCATATGTTTTGAAGGACATTAATCAAGGATTGATAAGTTAGGAAAATATTCATGTAATTTTCATTGAAGGTGACCTCATCAAATAATCATGAGAAGGATTGAAGATTAAACCTGTCTTTGAATCTCTCCAAGGTACTTATAGGATTTTTTCCATATAGGCATAAAGCAAAATTGCACCTACAACCCATAAAAATGACCTATAAGCACTATTAAAGCTCAAAGTGAGAGGGTTTGAGGTTATAAAACATGGATATAGCTAATATTATCCTTATAAAGAAGGAGGATATTGACATCATTATAAAGTTCAAAGGGAGATATTTTGAGGTGAAAAAGTGTAACTACAGTTAGCATGGAGACCTACAGGCTACCCTTTGGATCACTGTCTATAGTGAGGGTTGGGTCATTATGGACCCTTCAAGGCTATAAACACCTAAGCCTACTAGTTTGCTTGAATCAAATGAAGAATGATATCCTCATGGGAGGGCTAGGAAATAAGGGATATGTGGTTAATAAATACAAATTACACCTACAACCTTGGTTAAAACCTACAGGCCTGTGAGGCCTAATTTTTTATAGGTTGAACCTTAAAATATTATTTGAAATGAGTTTAGATTAACAAATATAGGTTAGGTTTTAAAAGATACTTCTACGTGAACAAAAAATAATGAAAAGGATCTTTAAATGTTTGTTGATAATCCCTAGAAGGATCTTTAAACCTACAACCTTGTGCCACAGTGGGGAAAAGTCTAATCCCTAGGAGGTATAGACTTTAAATATTTGTTGATAATCAAGGGATTATAGAATTTTAGGGTTAATAACCTCTAGTTTTCAATGTGAATAAGACACTTTCAAACTAGAAAAGGTCCATGGGGTTGTTGAAACTCACCTACATCCACCATAAGGGGTTTACATACACAGTTATATGAGAAAACTAGAGGAAGTAAAATGTAACAAGGTGTTAACCATGTTTGGTTATCAAAAGATTAGAGATAGAGGGTTTTATAGAGAGGATAATAGAAAAAGGCACCAAAAAATAATCCTACAACCACTCCAAAATTAGCCTACAGTCAAACCTTATAAGGTCCTACAATCAAATAACTTAATGGTGGTTACCTACACATCAAGTGTTTTGAATCATCATGAGAGTTTCAAGATTTGAAGAATAATCATGACAATGGGGTGGGGAATGAAGAGGTATTCAATATTTAGGAATTTTATAGGACAAGATACATCCATTCCCCAATTTTCATCTATAGCCAAGGTGAAATGGTACTTGGAATAGTCACCAAGGGTTTTAAACTCTTAGCAAGGTTTTGAAGTTTTGGAGGATGGTCATCACTCATGGAGGGTTTTAAAAGATATAAATACCTATAAAATCATAAATTAATCAAGGTAAACATGATTATTAATTAATAATTATTTTTAAGGGTTACTTATGTAGTATGGAAACATTGTGATCACCTACAGCCTCCTTAGGACAACAACACTGTATTCAAATTCTAGGGTTTGCCAATATAAAGACCTATCTTGGTAAACAATGGGAGTGATGTTATTGATAGTATATTGAAATATAAATTGTAGGATGTGAAATTAAATATATAAATATTTAGTTCAAATACATTTCCATAGTTAGATCACCTATTCAAAGTAGCATACAACCATATGGAGATTAAAGGACCTTAAGCATCAAGGAAGAGATACAAGCTAGTGGTATAACTTAAAATCTTTCATAAAGTGTTTAAGTATAATTAGGTAAATATGGTGAGGTGATATAATTAATATTAAAGGTAATCTAATCACTTTTAATCATGCATTCACCTTTCCTCATAAACCCTACAGGCCATTGTATGGAATGTACCTAGTTGAAGACCTATAAAGCTTGAAACTAGTCAAATTGTCATAGTGGAGATTTGTGGAGAGATAAATTTTGGTCTAAATGTATTTATAACACCTATTGAATATGTAATGGACACTAATAATTTTTTAAACTATATCAACATCCATTTTAAAGCAAAAACATAGTCATTTGATAAGCCTAATTTCCTTGTTAGAGGTCAAAACATGCTTGAAAATAGCGGTAGAGGAGTTTTAAAAAATATTAGAGGGGATTTTGAGAAAATTTAAGATTATTTTAACCTTGAATACATTTAGACACCATGAAAACACCTCCAAAGCACCAAAACTCAGTCAAAAATGTAGATAGTCCATGCATAGAGGTCAAAATTAAAGGAAATTTTAGGATTTTAGGAGCTACAAGTGGAATTAGGACTCTAAATTTGATTTTAAAAAAAGGTAATAATGAGTTGGAGAACCATTTTAAAATTTTAATGTTCCATTTTATGAGTGGAGATACTCACTATTTTATCTCATACCTTAGCGTATCCATTTGAGGTCACCTTTAGATTAGACATCATTCTGGAGTGCTACAAAAACTTATAATCCCAATTAAAATATTTATAATCAATGTATGATGTTTTTACATCATAATAAGACCTATAAATATTGTAAAAACTCCAAATTTTATGTGAACCATGCTCATACAAGCTTTTGTAAACAAATAGGCATATAGGCCAAAAAGGGGTTTTTTGACTTTTCAATCTAAAATGACTTTCACAGTGTTTTGATAGCATGGTACAGGTATCATAATTATTTTTTAAGGATTTTTAAATTATTTAAATTTTTATTTTCATTTTTTTGAAGTTTTTCACTTTTTACAATTCTAGACACCATTCTAGGCCTCCTATTTAGATGCTCATATTGTTCACCACATGTGGAGTTTGGTTTTAAAATATTAGTATGTTTTGAGGACCCATATTTAATTATAATTCATGAATAATTTATATCATTTTATTGTATGTTATTTATGAATAATCACTAAGAGCGTAGGCAACTCATAATGTACTCAAATCCCCACAAGCAAATTTATTTTACATTGTAACTTTTCATATATTTTGTATGGGAACCCAAAATTTTAAAGGATGTTAGGGGGGTAAATTTAATACATATAAATTTAAATTTTTTGGGATTTTTATGTTTTTACTTCATGAATCATTAGTTTGAAGTTTTAGTTTCAAAACCGTCCTAAACCCCTAAAAAACTAGTTTCGAGAAAAGTGGATTTTATTGACATCAAATAATAATGAATCAACCTAAAAAATAAATTAAAATTATATAGGATTCCATAAATGCCAATTTTAATCATGGAGATGTATAGATGAGGGAAGAAATCATGTTTTTTGTGGAAAAAATCATGTAAAATGAAGTACAGGGTAGTTCAATGGAATATAATCAATGGATCTTGAAGCCTAAGAATTTTTATTAATAATCAAATTAAATTTTTTATAAATAATCCCATAATTATCCATAATAGCTCAATAAAAATGGCCAGTTTGTTGGAAAATGTAGCACACTAGGCCTAGTCAACCCTATTGACTGAATGGTGAAGTTTTCTCATCAAAATCACATTATTATAGGTCTAATTATTGGCTTTTTTTAGGTTTAATAGATTATTATTATTATATTTTTAATGGTGATCAAAATCATAGATTAGCCTTTAGGCCTATTTGGTCTAAATGGCTTAGTTGATCAACTTGTCTAGTTTGAGTTTGGCATTGGAATTGGTCATCAAGGAGTTCAATTTGGATTTCCATGCTTCATATCTACTATTCCATGAAGATATTCATGCACTTATCACTATTAAATCTCTATTTTCATGAAAGGGAAGGATAATTAGGGTTGAATATTTTTGAGATTCAGTTGAGTAATTGTCAGGTGTTGCATCTATTCTTGGTTAACATGTGATTCAAGCTTTTCAAACACTTCCAACTCATATTCAAGTGGAGTTCCTTTTTTAATATTGGTGTAGCATCATGAATTATGAGGATTTTAATATTATAAAATGAGTTAGTCTTTAGTTATTCAACCAAGACTAACCCTTCTCCCTTTTCAATGCCACGTTGGCTTAGGTTAGTTTTTGAGACATATATATTGGCTTTTTGAAGCTATTTTTGGAATTATTCCTGGAGCTAAAGTATAAATTGTAATATGGACCATACATTAATAAAGGATATTTTTATTTTTTATATGAGTTTTGATAGATAATATAGTGTAATTGATTATGTATCAGCATATAAGTGAGATTATATCTTCTTTTGGCAGGTCCATTCCTCACCTATTGCTTTCTATCTCACCTTCTGTAGGTCATTTGAAGAGGTAAAAAAGGAATTTTATAATCCAAAGTTATATTAATCCTTCATCTAAAATATTTATTCTTAAGACAAATATATAAATTTTATTGATTCACATGTGTGCATTAGTTTCAATATCTTCCAAAGGATATAAACAATTCAGGTGCATCACCCAATTAGATAGGTTTCCTTTCAATTTTCCCTTCCCATTTTCATCCCAAAAACATAGTAAATCAGATTTAATTGATAAATATTAATGGAACCAGCCATTTCTAGATGTTACTATTAGTATAGATTCATCCACACTCTGAGAAGTTCCAATTGTATCAGCTGGAGTGAGGGTGTGTTTTACAAATCTTCAAGTAGGGTGCACTCCAGAATGATAACACTAGTCACCCAAGAGACATTTTCATCATGTGTGAATATTAAGGATCAGATGAATGGGATCCCTAGCTTATTTTGAGAGATTAATAATGTTATCTACTTAATATTTATAGCATTGGTTTAGTCATCAAGGGCCTTATCTCTATGAACAATCCTTAAGAGTGCAAGACATTCACAAGCTACCAAAAAAACCTTCTAAGAACTTGATTAGAGAGATAGTGTCTCCAAACACTCAAAATGGATTTGATAACCCTTGAAATGATCTGATAAAATTTCATAACACTCCTAAGTACCTTCTCAAATCATTGGTTAGCATGTGTAGGGTATAAGGTGTATAGAAAAGGGCTAAGAGTGACTTTTGTAGGCTATTTAGAAGCAAGAAAGTTATGTCAGACCATCAAATTAGAATTAGATCATGATCATGAGGTCCCTAAATTGAATTGAATGTTTACTTGGAGTTTCACATGTGTGATCATTAATTGGAATCAAATCTTATTTTTTAAGCTTATAGACCTAATTGAGGGTTAATTAAGAAGATAAATAGGCAGAGTAAGTACACTCTCACTTAGTGTCTAGTCCTGAAACTTTGTATAGAGTAGGAAGAGAATAGTGGGTACTCAAATATATTCTTTTTTTCTAGGATCATCTATATAATGTTATATACAAAGATCTTTGTATGTTTGAGGGTTACAAGGAATTGAAGGTAAGTATGGGATTTAGGTGTGAAGTGAAGTCTTAGAGAGTGTTTGAGACTTTCAAAAGGATTGATACAAGTTTTTTAAGGTAGATAAAGGTCTCTCATGGAGGGAGGTTACATTCATAAGGAAATAAACAAGATTTGTGGATTTTGAGCAAGAGAGGCATAGTGAGATTGGTGAGATTCAAAACACCTAATAAGATATGATCACTATTTAAATCTTAGTATAATAAATATTCTAAGAAAATTTAAAGTGTCAATAACAATATCATTGTTAATTTCAAGGTCATTTGATGACCAAGGAGTTCCACTTGTCACCTTCCAAGCCAAGAGGAGGGTAGTTTGAAGAATAAGACAAATGTGTCAAGCAAATAGAGAAACCCCTATGCCATTTGGGAAGTAAGAATCATCAATAAAGCAACACATATCCTTGAAGACCTTATGAGACTATTTTATAACTTCCGTCTTCATTGTAACTCTTGGTAGGAGTGCTTCAGATTTATAATTTCTCTCTTTTACACCACTTATCTCTCTCTCCTTATCTCATTCTCTATAAATATAGAATTTTTTGGATTTTCAAGGATCTTACACTTGAGTATGGTGAATATCTACTCATTTTTATGCCTTAGATCAATAAATACTATTGGTTTTACCTTATTCTATGATTATACTTAGTGTGTGTACATGGTTAGTTGATCTTGCCAAGTGATTTGCTTAGTGTTCCTTGGCATGTTGTCTTATTCTAACACATATATGTAGTTTTAAAGTTTGTTTTATAGGTCAGCTAAAGGGTGAAAGTGAATATCAAGGGTTGAGTGAGTTTATCTATTCACTAGTGTCATTCTAGACCTCTTGATTAGTCTTCCTAGCCTAAGCATCTATCACAACCTCCACACTGAATGTTGATGTGAGAGATTTAGATTAAGAGTAGTGTATGTTAAGGTCAGTCTCATGGTCCACATGTGCACAAGAATTTTGTTGGTAGTGATCATTTGATTTATTTTATCACCCCCTTAGTTAATTTTCTTTCATGTTATTCCTTTCCATTTTCCTTTGCAAGTTAGTAGTGGAGCCTAATTGATAAATCAAGGGAATATAGCCCTAAAATCTAGAGGTTTAGTCCACTTATAGGTCTCCCACAACCTAGGACTAATCCTAATGCATAGATAAATTTAAAATGGCTTGAAACACCATCTCAAGGGTGAAAATTTAAGCTCTAACACATACCAAAAAGGTTAACTGACTATTATAGTAGATTATGTATACATAATATTTTTAAAATTTTATCGACTACTGAGACTTTCTATCTTATAGGAACCCATAGAGTCTCAATCTCTCTAAGTGCATGGCTTAAAGGGTGCATGGGGAAAGGGGTGGGTAGACCATTGGTACTATTGAGGTCAAAATACCCCCATTTTTTAAAATTGGGACCGTTGAGATAATTTTAACCTTAACCCTAAAAACTCAATATGATTAGATCATTGTTAGAATTTGAAGATCATCCACTTTGATAAACTTGGCTTACTAGTTTATGTTTTTTCCTTGATCTTGCCTAATGTTTCTAATATTTGGTATTCATGTCCTATAATTTATAGGTTTCATGAATCCCTATTAAGGGGATCATGCTTGGAATTTATAGAGTGGCTCTATTCAAGTTTTCACTAGCCTTGGGTTTATGAAAATTCAAATGTAGATTCATATTTTGAAAGCTCCTTGAAAAAACCTTGGCATAAACCCTTGGTTTAAATTTGCATTTGGTAGGATCATTTGGAGAGAATATTTTTAATTTGTTTTGGACTTAATCCCAATTTTTATGTTAAGCCTTGGCCATGTTTTTTAACATGACCAAAAGTTAGCCTAAAAATTATGCTTAGTCCCATTTTATTTTCCCCTTGTATTCCTTATATTTCTAATGTGGCCCAAAGTTATGCTAATAAGGTCATTTTATTTTAATCATGATCCCTTTTGATAAAAAATTTAACCTAAATTTTTAAACCTAAGGCCCCATTCACATTTATCAACATAAACAAAACTTGAGTCTTAAAATCTTTAGCCTAAGATTCTATCTACCTAAGTCTAATGTTTATATTGTCAGGGTTCTTTTATTTTCCTAAGCATGGTTCTATTTATTACCTATTTATCCTAAAGTAGTATTTTTAAGGCCCCATTAATGTTTATTAACATGAATGAAACCTTAGTCTTAACATTTTAGCCTAAGTCTTATCTCATCCTGAGTCTTAACTTTAAAACCATGTTCTTTTGAAGATCTAATGGTCTGCACTTCATCATGGATTTTAATCAGATAGAGTGAAGACAAAATTTAATATTTAAATGATCATGAGGATTTTTGGAGTCAATATGTGGCACTCCTACATTAAAATTTTGATATCAAAGGGTCTCACATATTAATTTGGACCAATGATGTACAATTATCTAGATCATGATCAACAAATCTCACCTCATTAGGACCAAGGATCGGATGGAAGAAAGATAACATTGAAAATTCAAAAGGCATAATAAGTCCCATAATTCACCATATGGTGATAATTCATTCAAATTAAATAATTTAATGAGATTAAATTTTACATTCACATGACCGTCATTTGGCATCTGTGAGGTCATCTTTGACGTCTACACAACCATCTACTTTAAGCCCACAAAAACTAGGAACTTTAGAGATTAAATTTGATGTTCATGTGAAAATTATTTGATGTCCACAAGGCCATATTTAACATCTATGAGGCCATCAAATTCAAGCTCTTTCAACATTTTACTTAGATAAAGGAGCATGTATTTCTATCATTCAAAGGGGACACTTTGATATTATGCTTCAAAAAACATAGCATAAAATGATTTAACCTATGTCTTTTCATGTTTATTAATATGAAGTAGACTTATCTAAAATCATTTTAACCTGATTACTTTGTATATCCATGCACTGATTAAATCTCATGCATCTTTTAAGATCTAACAGTTTGTGCTTCATCATGACTATTGATCTAATGACACAAAACTACCAATGACTACTCAATGGTTCTACGAGAATCCACAAGCTCAACACATGGTAGATGTGCATTAAATATGTAATTGGTGTAGGATAAAAAAATTAGAAAGCCCATGGAGGTACCAAGTGACACAATTATGAGGCTTGATACAAAGATGGCTAATGACATGTGAAGGCTTGAATCATGATCAATGACCCATATTGATCCTTAGATTTTGATCAAATGGTGCAAAGTAAAAGGTATTTTTTAAATACCAACTACTAGTTATTTGAAGGAATTTATGAAAAATGCCATAAAAAGTGATAAATAGATGCCAAATAAATTCCATGCAAGTATATAATGACAAAAGTGAAGATCTTTTATGCTAAAGAATGCAAATGTATAAAGGAAAATGTCAAAATAAAATTTGGGGCATGTATGAGTATAATTCCAAGTAATCCATCACCATTAAAGCTTTACAATAGCCCTGAACTTGCATAAAAGCCTTAATTTGAGCTGAGATTGATCATAGTTAAGCTAAAAGAGAGCCTAATTATAATTTGAGCATAAAACAATTGACCCAGAGACCATTTAGAACACATTATTAAGAAATTTTCAAACTTTGGAAGCCATGAAAACATAGAGGAAATAATATAGGGATGAGACAAAGTTGTATTTATCTAAAAACAATGAAGGGAGGTTCTTCAAGTACATATATGTGGACATTATTGCGTTGAGCATGAGCAATAAGAACTGGTCCAAGCTCTTTTGGGCCATTGAAAAGTTTTAGGCCATCACTAAGGAAGATCAAAATATTTTCACTATAACCAAAAGGTATTATGGCCTAGTTACAGTCCAAATAACTAGACTCTACCATATAGCTACCAAACTAGAGGTAATCCACTATATAAACATCCTTTCTCCCATTTTCAAGGATTGTAGGATTGAATAGGGTTGGATTATTCATGAAAGTACATTTAGAATAATTTAATTCATTTCCTCATTGGCCTTTGAGAGTTATTACAAGATTCCAAAACCCCAAGTGTATTTGCCCAATATTAATGAATGGACTAGCAAGAATGATCTAGACACCATCCTTAGGCCATGGTTGCTCCAAGGGAGTCATGTGATCTGAGACCCTGCTGGCAACATCCTAGTTACCCAATTTAGAGAAGGGGTCAGGGTAATCATGACTCTATTGAATAAAATCTCTGGAGCCCCTTCAACTACTTATGTTAATAAGAGTTGGGTGTCTTAAATCTACTTTATGATAAATAAAGAGCTCACTCTTCAAATTAGAGAGATGATCAACATATTTATAGAAATACAATTCACAACCATTAAGAAGAAGACCAATACCTAATTCTTCATGATGTCCTATCTGTTGGATGCTTTACTAGCCTCCACCTATATCCCTCATATCAAAAATTGGTCACCTAAGGGAAAATTTATAGTCTCCCACCACTATTTAAAGCTACACATATTCAAATATAGGCATAACATCCAATTCATATGTTACTATGTGTATCTATCCTTGGTGGAAGCCATCATAAGGATCCCTATACCCTGTGTAAGCCCTCTAATCAAGAAATATGTGGAGATAATGGGAGACATATAGTTGTATCTAGATTTTACAATGATAAAAATTGAAGGGTTTTTGATCCAAACGTATATATTACCTATCTATGTTCCCATCAAGCTAGTAGAGCAAGAAATTACATACCAACTTCTTAATGGTGTGGATAGAGTGTGAAAATAAAAGAGGAAAAGCCTCCTCCATCCTTTTCCTTTGATTATTGGTAAGACTGTGTTAAAAATTAGGATTAGTTTAATACTATGGTCAAGCATAAGGAATGTTTCAAATTTTAACTTCATGAGCTAAAGATGTGGGACCCAAATGGCATGGTCTTCACACACTTGAAATATAATCAGCTTCCTAAACCATTGTATGTGCACCAACTCAATGTCTATGACACCATATATATTAGAGCAAAAAAATTTGAATAAATATTGGCTAGGCTCAAGGGATATAGCATTAGACTTAAGTAAAGACTGAACAATGATGAGAAGCCACCAGGTGACATATGGCAAATGGGACCTCTGCAATACCATTTACTACTTGGAAATTAAAGGTCCCCTTAAGAAAAACCACAAGTGGAAGGACAAAATCCCCAAGCATAGATTACACAAGGTCTCAATAAGGGAAAGTTAGAAGAGAGACCTGGTGAGGTCCCATCATCCTTAGTCCCCAAAGACTAGAGTCTCCAGTGGAATACTTGGACATGATTGCCTTGGAGCCAAATAAAATAGTGGATGATCCCCTCAAGATCCATACTAAATCATATGGCTTAGATGAAGAGGAGGAGCATGTTGAAGAAGCACAAACCCAAATAGAGGAGGCTAACAAAGAAAAAGGGAAGGAATTTTTCCTAGACCTAGTCCCAATGGTACCATTAAATAAGAGAAAGACAAAATTGGCAATTATCCTAGTTGGATCAAAGAAGCCAAAGTTGAATTTCACTCACCCCATGAGTGAGGTCAGATTATTTAGTGATGAGTACCCCATCCATGGACCAATCATCCCTAATTGGTTCATTTATGAAAAAATGCATAAAATCCCCACCTACCACCACTAATGGGCCTTGACCAAGACTATTAACATTGATGTAAATGATGATATAAAGCCACGAATAAGGGTTTTGATGAAGGAGGAGGAAGAAAGAAGAATAATGGCCATTGTAGGGTCAGATAACAAGTATATGGATGCTCTAGGAGCATCAAAAATTACCTATATGGAGGATCCTAAACCTCTAAAGTACACTAAACTAACTACTACTATGCAATTCAATCTAGAGATAGCTAGATTAGAGAGAGTGATGACTAGAAAGTCCATGGTTGGGATTGAAGAGTTCACATTCAAAAAGGTTGAGCCATTTGTAGGCTTAACTCTAGTTAGAAGATAGCAACATAGTGAACTTCCCATCCATGAAGAAGACATACAAAGTCTAGTTGAGGCCCATTCATCTCAAAATGGAGAAAGTATCAAAGGCATGAAGTAAAAGATACATAACTTGGAGAGAGAAAAGGAGAATTTAGAGACCCATGATATCTTATCATTTCTTGGTGCCATAACAAAGATGTTTAAAACATCCTTTTTCAAAAAATTTGACTCCTTAAAATTGATGAAGCTAAAATAGGATGTATTGAGCCAGTAGAGTGAAATGGCCAAAAGATTAATGACAAAGTCATAAGATGTAAAGGATAAAATAAGATATCTCATCAATATACTGATTAGGAATAGAAATCTTAAATTCAACAACATTAGCCTAGCCCACTTAAATTCTATATTAGGGATAGTGGTGGATAAGATCCAAGGTTTAAGATCTTGGTCAAAGGGCTTGGACAAACTCTTGAAGGATGATGAAGAGCTAATTACCAATGTGAAGAAAATCCTTGGCACCATTTTTACTAATCTTATGAAGTCTATAACCTTAGGCATTATTGATGATGAATAATATAAACACAAAAGCCAAGGCCATTTTAGCAATGACAATAGAAGAATTATGGGCATGATATTCATCACTGAGGAAAATATTGTAAAATCTAGGATCATCCAAAAATCTATGGAAAGAGATGATAGAGACTTTGATGACTTAGTTGATCAGAAGGATGTCTATCTCCTAAACCTAGCTGTAGATTTGGAGCTTGTCAAAGAGTAACATCAAAGAGATATGGAGCTTATATAAAAGCAACTGGGGAGCCCTTTAGTAATGGACCCACCAGCTAATTAATATTACTCTTTTTAAAAACATTGTAATATTTGAATGAGTAATATTCTTTTTTAAATACATATGCTAGGTTGTTGACATATTTGCCTTTAGGTCAGTCCATTTTGGAAGAGCAAGTATATTTTATAACTTTGTTGAAAAAGGATAGTTGTCCTTACTTCTTATACATTTGTGTCTTTTAACTAACTGGTATACTACCTAGTCCTTATATAAAATTTAGTATTACCATCTTGTAAAGGGAGATATTTTTGAGCAAAATTTGTATACTTTGAGCAGTTAATACAATCAGGAAATTTTGAAAAGATTGTCCAAATTTGTTTGTCAATTGTTACATGGATTTTCTATCAATTGCAAATCTTAAGTCTTAAATTTGAATAGTTTATATGAATTCTAAGTAGCATCTTTGATTATATGGTTTCTAATTTGTGCTTATGCTAGATTAGTTGAATGATCTTAAATTTGCTTCATTTTATTTTCTCTGCATTAGAATGTGTTAATTTTATTTGAGTGTGGTAGAAAATCTTTAAAGTATATTCATTTCTTACTTGTACTTATTTATATCATCCTTTGATGTTTTTCTGGTGTGTATTGAGATAAAATCTTATGCTATTTTTCACTATATACTAGTTAAATTCATACTCATTTGTAATTGAAACTTTGTCATAATGTTTAAGGCTAATATCAATAATCACATATTTTCTTTCTTCCTTACCCTCCTTTTTTCTTCTTTTTTAACCATATTACTTTAGTTTATATTTCATTGTAAATGTCCATTTAGATTAATCTATAGTTTAAGCCTTGATCATAATTCACTAGTATTATCATAGATACTTACACTTTGCAAATATTTGGTCCATGATGGCTCCCAACCATCAACTAATATAAATTTTGTGAAATAGTTAAACATTACTCTATCGCTATTTCACCATAAGTAACATAAGTTTCCAAAACTTGCTACTCATTTATTGAATTCCCATAATTCTAAAATGAGAAGTGTTCTTTGAACACTAAAGACACCTTTGATACATTTAGAGGCATCAACAAGTCCTATTGGTGCTAGAAGGAGGACCATCTTTGTGAATTTATTGAACCTTTTTTAATCTTATTGTGTTGATCTAAGATTGGTGTTATATTTTAACTTTTTCATAATTATTTTCTTAGAAGTGTCAAGATCATTTAGCTTTGTGGTCTTTGACATATCTTTATGCTTCCTCTAGACAAAGATCATAGTTATTTGAAGTATGATTCTTAATTTTGATAAAGATGGCTTAAGATTTGAAAATCCATGGTAGTTGAGGTTATAATAGCTTATTTTGATCAAACATTAGTATATTTTTCATAGATCTAAGTTTATTTGAGCTTGGAATTATAAAGATAGACCATATTTACAATATTAGACACATCTTTGAGATAGCTTAGTCAAATATTGACATCCTTTACTGTTATTTATATAATATTTACAAAATTAGCTTAATGTATCAGTTTAATATTTTTTCTTTATTAATATTAACTTGACACATTGTATTTCAAGTAGAATATTCAATATTCAAGTTAGAATTGTCAAGGATCTGAACAAGATCACATTCAGAGATAAGAGAGCCTTTGTTTGAGCTTGAAGTCCATAGAAGAACCAGATGAGATAAAGGTAGGCTTAGATGTTCCAAATATTTTCCAACCTCCCCTCTTCAATGTACCCCTTCCTTCAACCTTCATCCAGGTATAGATTGGTTGGGAAATTATTTAATCAACATATCATATGTGGTACATGATCTCCCATGTTTTTAACCTTAAAAAATACTTGCCAACATTTAATCCAACTATTCTTGTAATTGTTGAAGAGCATATTAAATATTTTAAGCTAATTTAAGGTTGATAAATGTGATATATGAATATGTATCATACAAAATTTTCCCCTTTACTTTTAAACATGCTACATATGAATGGTTTCTCAATTTGCCTAAAAATTACATTACTAGCTAGGATGGTTTCACTAATGTTTTCATAGACTAATTTGGAAAAATTATTAGTCCATGTGTCATATACCACCAGTTCACCACCATCAAGAGGGATGCAAGTGAGCCCATAAGGTATTTTAATGTTAGGTTCCATAAAATGTATAGTAGGACCATAGAACTTTATAAACCTGATGAAGTTTTAGCTTTGGAAATCTTTAAGGATGTAATAGATCCTATGACTTTTGTGTTCCTAAAAAGATCTCTTCCAACTATAACTTCACTAGCTAGGGTTTATTATGAAGCAGTGATCATCAATGATCAAATATAGCCTTAAGGAAAAATGGTATACTCTATCCTAAATATCAATCCACATTCTCCCATTTTTAACATCTTCCCCAATAATAATCATAATGTTCCATCCTTGAATCAACTCTCAAATCTGAATCAATTTCGCTTGAGTCATGTTGTTCCCAATCAGAATTTATTATTCTTGAGTCATCTTAATACTAAGGGATTAAATTTAAATGATCAAAGATCTTTATTACTAGTTTCTAACAATAACCAAGTTCACAATTTTGAAACTCCCAAGAATAAGAATGAGTCTATACTAAAAATAGTCCAAAAGTTAAGCACTAATTTCCTTTAGTTGCAAAAACAAGTTGGAAATAATAGAGAGAGATCTGGTAGGAAATTCTCATTCCAAAGGTTTAATAGTCCAAATAATATGTTTTAGAATGATAGCTTACATAATAATAAGAATAATGAATCATCTTTTGAAATGAGGACTATGGACATTAATCTTAATGACATTGATTTTCCTGATTATTGTAGAGTGCATTGTATATCCAAACATGGTGAGATTGATTACATTGAATTTTATAAGGATTTTGAAGATTTAAAAGAAGAGTTAGAGACATTTGAAGTGGTCCCTAATAATGATAGTGGTGTAGGTACTTTAGGGTCCAAGCCTACTGATTAGACCTTCATGGTGGAGATGTTTGATTTCCATTTTCATGAGGATGACAAACCTAATGATTTCCCTAAGGAAATACAAGCCTTCTTTAAATTCTTAAACAAGACTTATCCTTTGAGTAATATATATTAGATCTATCCTTAGACTACCTTAATGCCTTTAAATAACTTTGGAACTCCTCTAGACACTACTTCAAGCAATGATCTAGAACCACCCAAAAGGAGTACCTCTAAGCATAATGTTGATGATCCTAGTTATTCAAATAAGACTAGTTACAATATTGTTAAAGACATGAAAAAGATAAATGCTAACATAACATTACATGAATTAATTTAGATCATAGAACAAAGGGACCTCTTACTGGAATCATTGTCAAAGAAATCTAACAAACCACCCAAAGGTGACAATGTTAATATGGTTATTCAAAAAGCTAAGGTAGAATATCCTCCTTTCCTATTCATAGTCAAGATGTTTGGTAAGAATTTGTACAATTATTTATTATATTTTGGTGCATCCACCAATATCATGCCAACAGGTATTTACAAACAACTTGGCTTGACACCTATTAAGTTTGATAGAGTTGTTACTCAATTAGATAAATTTAGAGTCAAGGTGATTGGGGAATTATTAAATGTCTATATGAAATTGGCCTCTGAGCCTAGAGTATAGCAGTTTATTGATATCCAAGTTGTTGACATTTTTTTGTGTTTATGGGATCTTGTTAAGTAGGGAATAGACCAAAGCTTTCAATGGATAAATGTCCATTGATTGTTCACATTTATGGTTGCCTTAGAAAGGAGTTCCAAACTAGATCAAGGTTGAAAGAGAGTTGATGATGAAGCACATGATCACTGAATACAATGTTGTGAATGAAAGGGTCAACATAATTGACTCATACTTAGGGGTTTTCACCTTAGAGACTACAAAGGTATGTGATCCTAAGAGTACTCATGTTATTCTTGGGATGTGGAAGCTACATTTTGATGGTGCTACGTGTAAGGTTGGATTTGGGGTAGGCATTATCCTAATTGACCCTATTCGTAAGAAATAACATGTTTCCTATAGACTCTAATTTACTTGCACCAATAACCTTGCTAAATATGAATCCCTCATTTTAGGTTTGTGATTTTATATAAAAAATAAATTCAAATAACTACTAATCTATGATGACTTAGAACTGGTAGTCAATTATGTGAGGAGAAAATATCAATGAAAAATTTCATACCTCAAGAGGTATAAGTTTAGGGTCTGGGATCTAATTGCATATTTTGATGATTTTAGTATTATTTCCATTACAAAGGAGGAGAACCAAGATACTGATGATTTTTCATTTATTATAGCCAACCTCATGCCCAACCAAGACTCACCCAACATTAGCATTAAGTTGATACCTTATCCTTTAATCTTGAATAATGTGAATCATTTTCAAGTCTTTAGTGATGATCAATGGATATTGGATTTCATTACTAATTCTAGATCATTTGAGGCTTAGTTCATTATTCATACTAATGAAAATACCTTTAGATAAGGTAAGTTTGATGGTAAGTTCATTCAGCTAAATGACAATAAGAATCCCAAAGGCATGATTACCTTAGAGAGGCTATTTGATCAAGACAAGTTGGATGAGGTTTCTAAGATTCCAAAATTAAGTGGGAAAGATTACAATGTATTTGATCTTGGCCTTCAATATCAACCTCAACTGGTTAATTTTGGAAAATCCTGCACTAACATTAAGAACAAGAAGGCCAAAGAGTTGTTAACCAAGTATAAGGATGTCATAGCATGGTATTATGATGACTTAAAGATATTTGATCTAAGATTCATCACCCCTAATATACCCCTTAAATAAAGTTTTAAACCCCTCAGGGAAAATTAAATACCTATGAACCCTATCTTAGAACTAATGATATTCAAAATATTACTAGATGTTAGAATAGTGTTTCCCATCAAGCATTCTACCTAGATGGCCAATTTGGTGCTAATAAAGAAGAAGAATGGTAAGATTAGGATATTAATTGATTTTATAAATTTGAACAAATTATCTTAGAAGGATAATTATCCTCTTCCCTCTCTTGACCAAGTACTACAAGTTGTTTTAGGATCAGCCATGATGTCTTGATGGTTTTTCAGGCTATAACCAAGTGTTGGTTGACAAAAAATATAGGATGAAGACAAATTTCACCACTATGTGGGGTACCTTTGCATAGAAGAGAATGCCTTTTGGGATAATAAATGAATGAGCTAATTTTCAAAGTGCCATGGACCATGCCTTCCAAGGTTTGATTGGTAAGTGTATCATTATATATATGGATGATCTAACTATTTTTTCTAAAAATAGGGAAGATCACTTTATGCATTTACAACAAGTATTTGAGAGATGTAGAAGGTATGAAATCTCCCTAAACCACCAAAAAATTAGATTTTATGTTAATAAAGGCAAATTTTTGGGTCATGTCATAACTAAATATGGGATCTTTATAGATCTTGAAAGAATGGAAGCTATATCTAAGATAGAGCCTCCAAATAGTAGGAAAGAGTTAAAATAATTTTTTGGTAAGATAAAATTTTTAAGAAAGTTCATTTATAGCTTTTCAAATATTTTCAATCCATTAAATGATATGTTATGTTGAATAAGGATGCCAAGGTCACTTAGAATGAAAAATCTAGGAAGGCATTCAATGACATCAAAGAAGCAATTAGCCAAGCTCTAGTCTTGATGATTCCTAACTTTTCAAATAACTTTATCTTTATTATTTTACATCTAACCATACTATGGGTGAAATTTTAACTTAGAAGGTTGATGGGTGTGATCACCCAATAAATTTCATGAGTAATAACTTTAATAATGTTGAATTTAATTATTTATTGATTGATAAATGAGCATATGTATTAGTTAAGGCAGTGAAGAAATTTAGGCACTATATCCTTAAAAATAAGGTGCATGCTATTCTACCTAACCCTACCATGAAATTTATGTTGAGATAGAATGAGCTTAGAGAATGTAGAGGTAAGTGTATGCTGGTTTTGGAAGAATATGACATAGAAATGAAAACTACAAAGGTGGTAAGGTGACAAGGTTTGATTCAAGTTATTTCTAATACCATCCCTAAGTTAAGTATTATGCAAGTTGATTAGCAAATATTTCAAGCTAGTGAGTGGTATAATTCCATCATTCATTTACTAATTAATGGTAGGTGTCCTATAGGAATAACCAGGGAGTAAAAGAGGGCCCTAAGGCTCAAGGAAACCCATTATCTAATCAAAGATGGGGTTTTATATATAAATAAATTATAAGGTGTCTACTTAATATGTGTCTCAAAAGAAGTTACCCAAATCATGAGCACCTTCAATGAGAAGTTCAATAATGGGAACCCATATAGGAAGACTATAGCCCATAAGATCTTTAGAGCTAGATACTATTGGCCAAGTGTTTTTAAATATGCTCACAAGCACGTGAGGGAATGCCACTCCTACCAGATCTTTAGCACCAAGGAGATTAAAATAGAAATGCCTTTATAACCAATCATGGTTGATAAACCATTTGCATAATGGTGGTTAGACTTTGTAAGGGTAATCAACCCCAATTCAATTTAAGGTCACAAGTATATCTTGATTGCCACAAATTATTTCATAAGGTGGACTGAATCTATAGCCACCAAATAATGTAGGACTAAGGAAGTGACTAGTTTTTTGGAGGAGAACACATATACCAGATTTAAAACTCTAGTCTCTTTGGTGTGTGGAAATGGATCCACATTTATATCCATTGAGATGATAGAATGGGAATATGATAATGTCATTTGTCTCAATTTTTCATCCAACTGTTACCCCCAAGGAAATGGAGTGTTTGATTCTACCAATAAAAACTTAGTGAAAAAAATCAAGAAGTTTGTTGCAAACAAGCCTCTGACTTGTCATAAGATTCTCAAGTATGCCATATGGGTAGATAAGATAAGGATCAAGTAAACCTTAAAGGCATCACCATTTATGTTGGTGTATGGTAAAGAGCTTATCTTCCCTATCACTCTCAAATTACCTACATACAAATTCGAGAAAGAGTATATGGAAGAAAACTAGGAGCTTGTAAAATCAAGATTGTTAAACATCATCTAGATGGAAGATGAATGGGAGGAAGATTTTTCTAATTTTAGTAGACATTAGACCATGGTGAAGAGGTGGTTTGACAAAATATCAAAGATCAAGGTGTTCATATAAGGGGATTTAGTTCTCCTTTGGGAAAAAGTATCTGAGCCTAAGGGAAAACATGGCAAGTTTACACTTTTGTGGATTGACCCATATCAGATTGTAGACACACTAGGAGACAACACCTTTAGAATCAAAGATTTATAAGGATAAAAGTTCACATTACCCACCAATGTGTAGTACCTCAAGCATTAATTTTTTGATTTTACCCCTGAGGTCCTTATGGAATAAATTTGTAAGAAGGTTAGACTTAGTTTAGGTAGGCTAGTTAGTTTATTTCAATTATTTCCTTTCTATCCCCTGTGTGTGTGTGTGTGTGTGTGTGTGTGTGTGTGTGTGTGTGTGTGTGTGTGTGTGTGTGTGTGTGTATGTGTGTGTGTGTGTGTGTGTGTGTGTGTGTGTGTGTGTGTGTGTGTGTGTGTGTGTGTGTGTGTGTGTGTGTGTGTGTGTGTGTGTGTTTGTGTGTGTTTCCTTTATTTCTTGCTTTTTTTCTTTATTTTATGTGTTTGCTTTTATTGCCTTATTCCTTATTTCTAATAACTCCTTTTGGACAACCCAACTCAAATTTTATTTAGCTTCCTTGAAAATCCAAATTCCAATAATGTGGGTATGTGATGTGGAGGAAAATATCTCTCAATAAGTTTTATTACAAACTTGAATCATGAAGGAAGATAGTGCAAAAATTAACACAAGAAGTTTTCTCACACATAAGCTTTCAATTTCTTCAACAATGAAAATTACAATAGTTTCAACCTCCAAATTAAATATCCTCCATAATACCACGTTTCAAACCTACAAAACAATAATATTTTCCTTCAAAATACTTTCCAAGGGAATAAGCTAAACCACTATGAAATTACAATAAGGATTTTCATCTTTTTTTAAAGAACACAAGAAAAACAATCACTATTCATGGAAAATTCGTCCACCTTCCATCATGAGGGTCAAATACCAAGACAATGGAGTGGAATACAAGAATAATTATGTCCCACACCCCATTTTGGGTCATCATAACTAAGGTCAAGTCTCCCATGTGCAAAAATTAGCTCCACCCTTTCATGTCTAGTCAAAAAGATAAAGGAGATTCCAGTTATGAATAGTGTACCTTGTCCCCCATCATCATAAACTTCCAAAAGTTGATTGGTTCCCTTTTTGACCATCTTTATTTATCTCCTCATGAAAATTTTGACCCATGATACATAAGTAATAAAAAATAATATCTAATAACAAAAGTGACAATTTAGGATAGTGCCAATTTAGAATAATTGCAAGTAGGGACCACCATGATACTTCACCAAGTGGAACCACATCACCATGACACTCTAGCACATGAAACCACATCACTAAGACACTTCATCAATTAAAATAGTGGTGTTAAATCATCCTCCTCTAGTTGAAGTCAACTCAGCTCTTGTAAGTTAATTTGATGATAATTTTGCCATTTTTCTTTGTCCATCTTCTTCAACTCCAACTTTGCGATCCAAGTGTTGTCTTCTAGTAAAAATACTTCCCATTGTGCCAAATAGCTATTGTAATTTCCTTGCCTTGTGTGCATAATTTTCTTATCTAGAATTTTTATTATCCTTTCCCTCTATTTCTTTGGAATATGTTACTACCAATTGATGTCTTCTTCATCATCCCCTTTATCTACTTCTCCATGTAAATCATACAAATCTAAAATATTGAATATTGGATAAATATAAAACTCTTCTAGAAAGCTCACTTCATAGGCATTATCACTAATCTTCTTCACAATTTTTCAAGGGCCAATCTTCTTGTATTTCAACTTGTTGTAGATCCATGTAGGAAATATTTCTTTCTTCAAATATACCATCACTAAATCTCCCTTCTCAAAATATTTTGATCTCCTCTTAGCATCAAAAACAATCTTTCACTTTTCATTAATTTCTTGTATTCTCCTTCTCTCTTCTTCTTGAAATTGATGTATATGCTTTGTAAAATTATCAGCATCATCACTCACTCTTTCTGTAATGGGTAATTGTACCAAATCTAAAAACTCCCATTGGATTTCTCCCATAACCCACCTAAAATGGTGATTTTACTATTGATCTATTCACTAAAATATTGTATGCAAACTTAGCTTGTGGTAAATCCAATTCTCACTACTTAGGCTTCTCTCCAACAATTCATCTCAACAAATTTCCCAAGCTTCTATTTACAACCTCTATTTTTCCATCTATTTGTGGATGGTATGCACTACTAAACTATAACTTTGTATCCAACTTCTTCTAAAATTTCCTCTAAAAATGACTTAGAAACTTGGTATCCCTATCTAAATTAATGGTCTTTGAAATACCATGCAATCTCACAACATCTCTAAATAATAATTTAGCAACTCTAGTGGCATCACTAGTTTTCTTACATGTAATGAAATGAGCCATTCTAAAAAATCTGTCTACAACAACAAAAATAAAATCCCTCTCTAAGTTTTTTGTATCGCAACACAAAATCCATGCTCAAATCTACCCATTGTTCTCTTGGGACTGGTCATGGCATGTATAATCCTATATTCTAAGCATGTCCCTTAGCCACTTGACATATTTTGCATCTTGAAACATATCTTGCCACATATATTTTCATCTTTGGCCAAAATTACTTCTCCTCCCCCAAATATATGGTCTTAGCTTTGCCAAAATGGCTAGATAATCCTCTATTATACAACTCTCTTACAATGTTGTCTCTCAAATACCCAATTAGAATGCACAATTGTCTTAAAGAGGTAACCATCTTGAATAAGATACTCATCCTAAATAATACCTGCATCTTTGGTAAAGGATTCCTATATTGCTCAAATATCTTACCAAAATATATATTAATATCATATAACTCCTTAATAAACTCAAATCCAACTACTTCACTTACTAAAGTAGTTATCAACCCAACTCTTCTGCTCAAAGCATCAGTTACCTAATTTTACTTCCCTAATTTATGCTTCAACACAAAACTATATCCTTGCAAGAAAGATACCCACTTTTCATGCCTACTACTAAAATTATTTTGGTTATTCACATACTTTAAATCCTCATGGTTAGTGTACAAAATAAACTCCTTAGATATCAATTAATGTCTCAATGCTTGAACAATTTCATAAAACTCAACATCATAGGTAGAATATTTCTTTCTTACGTCATTCAACTTCTCACTGAAATATGATATGGGCCTCCCTTCCTAGCTTAACATAGCTCCAATTCCCACATGTAAATCATCACAATCCGCTTCAAACATTTTTTCAAAATTAGGCAAGGTCAAAATAAGCTTTTCTATAATCTTTTTTTTCAACAACTCAAAACTCTTTGGTGCTTCTCTTGTCCACATAAACTCTTTTCCTTTTATACAATCCATCATTTGTGTAACAATACTAATTAAATTATTCATGAATTTTCTATAAAAAGTTTCTAAACCATGGAAACTTCTTACCTCTATGATCAAGATAAATTTTAGTGGTGAATGTTTGTTAATTCATGAATATTCACTTTTTGATAAATTATATTTGGCAATTTTTTGGGAGTAGTATATATGACCCATTCACCTAAATTTTTGAGATGTAAATTTTTTTAGGGGTCAGGTCATGAATCATTTATAATAATTATGGGATCATCCATATAATTCACCTTATATATATAGTACATATGTATTTGAACTCATTTCAAATAAATATGAAATTTTAAAAAAAAAATCATCTCAATCTGAGTCCGTATATAAAAGTTATGGCCTTGGTGTTGTTGTCTAATAGCATCATGATGTTTTCACTCAATAACGTGTTATTTATCAATATCACACTACCTTTTGGTAGCATGTTATCACTCAGCAGTATGTTGTCGCTCGACAAAATTTTGTCACCTAGTGGCATGTTGTGATGAAACTAAGTAACTTCTAGAGGCCATAACTTTTGTATATGGCATCAATTTGACATATTTTTTTTTTAAATTATATATATTTTAAAGATAAATATAAATTTTTTTATACTATCACATGACATAGTGCCATTATATGACATATTTCTATTACATGACATATTGTTGTCATGTGACATGTATAGTCATCCATCTACATAGTTAAAACATATACGTTATGGGATAAATTATATATATATATATATATATATATATATTATAAACTTTAATATTATTTCATATTTTTATTCCTCTCTAATATATATTTAATTTCAAAAAAATGTCTAAAACCAAGTTTTTATGTAAAAGCTATGGCCTCTAGAAGTTGGTGCTCCGTTGTAGTGCATTATGATATCACATGACTGCACTATGTCATGCAATAGAAATATGTCACATGATGGCATAATTTCATGAAAAATAATGAATAAATTTATATTCCTCTTTAAAATTTATAAAATTTAAAAAAAAAATTGTCTCAAATCATTTCCGTATGCAAAAGTTATGGCCTTTGGAAGTTGGTGTTGATAATGCACTACAACTTAGCACCAACTTCTAGAGGCCATAACTTTTGCATACAAAAAAGATTTTAGACATTTTTTTTTTGAAATTATATAAATTTTAAAGAGTAATATAAATTTATTCATGATATTTTGTGAAATTATGCTGCCATGTGACATATTTCCATCGCATGACATAGTGTCATTGCGTGATAGCATAATGTGTTATAACAGAGCACCAACTTTTGGAGGCCACAACTTTTGCATATGGACTTGGTTTTAGATGGATTCTTTTGAAATTACATATCTCTTCAATATAAATATAAATATTCAATAATATTACATTTTATTAAAAAAATTATATTCTTTTTTAATTTATCCCATAATCTATATGTTTTAACTGTGTAAATAGATGATTGTATGGAAAACTTAAGAAGGCATTTTTTTTTGAAATTTTAATATTCATCAAGGATATGAATTGGATTTTCCTAAATAAACCTAAGGAATTTTCTGATATAGTCTCTTAAAATGAACCCTATTGGTGATGCTCTTGGGAATGGGCCACTCAATAATTGCCTTCACCTTCTCTTCATCCATTCTAACACCATCTACTAAAATTACAAATCCCAAAAATACCAAACTTTCTTGCATAAACCTGCACTTCTTAAAATTCACATAAAGTTTCTCCTTTATTAAAAATTCTAACACCATTCTAAAATGTTCCAAATTCTCTTCTTTAGATTTATTGAATATAAAAATGTCATCAAAATAAACCACTGCAAACTTACCAATGCAATCTTATAACGTTGTGTTCATCAGTCTCATGAATGTGCTAGGTGCATTAGACAACCTAAATGGTATCACCAACCATTCATATAGTCTATCTCTAGTCTTTAATGTTATCTTCTATTCATCTCCTTAATGAATCCATATCTGGTAGTAGCCACTCCTTAGATCAATCTTTTTGGAATACTTTTCTCCTACAAGAACATCCATTATGTCATCCAATCAAGGTCTATGAAATCTATAGCAAATAGTAATCTTGTTGATGGCTCTACTATCCACACAAATTCTCCATCCTCCATCCTTATTTTGAGTTAATAGTGCTCATGTTGAACATGGACTTATGCTCTCCCTTATTACACCCTTCCTCAACAACTTGATAACTTACTTGTTTAATTCTACATGCTATGTTGGGATCATTCTATATGCTACTTGATTGGGTAGAGATGCCCTGGGATCAAATCAATGTGATGTTAAATGTCCCTCTTTGGTGGTAAACCATCTGGTAGCTCATTAAGAATGACATCTGAATATACTTTCAAAACTTATACTACTATTTCTAGAATTTACATCACATCTTCACCTTCATTCCTTGTAATTAGTGCATAATAATAACCAAAAACTTTCATGTCATCAGAAAATTCTTTAGTGGATAAAAAAAATCCTCTTTTACCTCTTGTTTAAGAGGAAAAAATATCACCTTTCTGTCATCTTTATGAAATGTGTAAGTGTTCTTGGATCCATCATAGATTACCTTCTTATTAAATTGTCATGGACTCCCTAGCAAAACATGGCATGCATCCATGGGTAAAACATCACACCACAACTCGTCCTTATAGCTTTTTCCTATGGAAAACTTAACTAAACATATATTATCAACCATAACTTCATTCCATTTCTTAAACCATAAAATTTTATAAGGGCTAGGATGCTTCTCACAATGCGATCCTAATTTTTCTACCATTTCTTTTGAAACCATATTCTCACAGCTACCTCCATCAATGATTACCTTGCATACCTTACCACATGAAATGCACCTTGTTATAAAAATATAGGTCCTTAGCCATGAATCACCTCCTTTTTTTGGCTCTAGTTCTTACCTTGTAGCTATCATGATTCTCCTCATCATAAGGTTCTCTCCCACATTTATTGTCACAGTTTCAGTAGCTTGATCTTTAGTATCAGCTTTAACCAAGTTCACCCTTGGATGGTAATCTTGTCTTCTTTATTGTATTTTAGGACATTAATTTGATTTATATCCTTCTTCTCCACATATGTAACAAATAATGGATCTAGGTTGGTTAGGAAACCTAATTCTTTCACTTCCATATCCACATCCTCTTTGGAATCCTCTTCCCCTTCAATTATTTTGGAAGCCCTATTTATTATCTTCTCTCCTTTATACAACATGTGATTATTCTCCCTTTACAAAGTTAAATCCACCTTTAGTGGTGTTGAAACCACCTATTCCTCTCATTGGCATGGATTTCCCTCTCCTTAGACCAAATATACTTCTGGTAGTTTATCTATTCTACTTCTCTTCTATTTTCAAGGATAATTGATAAGCCTCTTCCATGCTTATCACTCTATGCATGCTAATATCATCATAAATGGAATATTTAAATCCATTCACATACCTTTAAGACATTTTCTCATCTATTTCTTCATGCTCCACTCTAATTGAAAGATTGTAAAATTCATCTATGTACTCTTGTACACTCTTCTCTATTTGCTTCAAATTTTGGAATTTTCTATAGAGGGTTTGGGAGTAGTCTAATGGAAGGAACTTATCTCTAAGTTTATTCTCCATTTTTCTCCAAGTATTAATTATTAGTTTATTCTTTCTTTACCTCTCCTTTTATAAATGATCCCATCAGATCATAACATGACCCTTCAACTTGGTACTTGGAAACTTCACCTTCTTTTCTTATGACATAGTTCTCTATTCAAAGAAATTATCCATGCTATTAATACAATAAACCATATATTATAGTTGTAAGCTCCCCCTATAGTCAGGAAATTCAATCTTAACTCCATCATTTCTTCCTTCCAATCCTCTAATCATCCTCTCCTCCATTGATAGTGGTTTTTCCCCTTGTAGCAATTCCTCTTCATGTTCATCATGAATTGTCTCTCCTTTTGTGTCGTCTTCTCTTTGCCTTCTCCCCATGTTGGTGAGCAATGTGCCATCTCTCTTCTTAGCTCTTGTATATCTCTATTCATCTAAAAAAATCCTCCTCTTACTTGTCTTCTTGTCCTACCTACATATTATCACTTAAAATTACACCCTATGAGGAGATGGGACTAAATTATCGTCATTTCAAGTGGAACCATGGAAACACTCAAAGGTTTTGGGTATCCCTATCATGGATTGAATCTCTAGATTATGGGCTAGCTCCCCTTGATGCATAATTTAAGCTCTTATTCTTACTTCTAAAGACTTTTAGGGTGGAAAAGGGTTAGGACAACTGAAAATAAATATAGCCTAATAAATTTTATGCACAAAATATATTTTATTACTTCCAACTAAATTTTATTCAACACTTTAAACCAATGAAAATAACTAGACATACACTTTCCCAAATCTATGTCTTCTTGCATCAATACTACATTGTGGGGTTATAGATGATATGTAAGGTTAGGAGAAATATAAAAGAGGTATTAGGTAAAACTAATGAAAATATTACTCAATTCAACCATAAACATATATTTAACACTTCACATGCCCTGCAAGAAAAGATTGAAAATAGGTGCAAGAATGAAGGACAAAGCTAAGGAATCCATAGTTTTCACTAAGAAAAATCCACATTCAATTATAACACACTATGAACCAATATGAGAGAGGTAAAATCTTATTCATTTTATTTATCTTAAGGTTTAAAATTTATTATGTCTTCACCATACTTTGGTGGAGCATCCAAACAATGCCAAAATAGCCAACTCTTATAGAGCTTGAGAGGAGAGAGAGAAAGAAGCCCAAGGGTCACTTGGACATGTGTCAAGCTAAGAATTTTATTTAAATTTGAATTTTTAAGATATGTGGCTTGATATATATCAATTAATACTACATACTTGTCCAATAAAAGTCATAAAGATGGTGAAAAGTGTCATAAAATTGCCATTTTGACATAAGAAACTGCCCACCTGAGTTGCCTTCCAAAACTCATCTTTTCTCAGAAAAAATTGAAGTTTGATGATTGTAAAATATATGAGAGGTTATAAATATAATCATACATGAATTTTTTTGGTCTCTGATCATTCTTTTTATTATATACATGCAAAATTATCTCAAGTAGTTTTCAAAATACCCCTTTCCATACACCCTTACCACTTGGCACTCTAAACCTTCCAAACCTGAAAAAAATTCATGAAAAAGGGGGAATGAAACCTTTAAAATTATTCCATACCATAAATTTAAATATAAATCATTTAAAAGGTCTCCCTAATCAATTTTCATCACTTTCATAAGTGTTCACTATTCTAGCTCACTGGATAGGTTGAAAGTGTGATTCTATTTAGGACACTTACAGTATTATTCATAAGATGATATGAATTTTTGTATTTATATAAAGTGTATAAATTCCTTCCAAATTTTGTTTCATCCTCTAACTCCTCTTGTAGCTTGCACACCACTCAAAATGGCTAAAACAAGCTTGGTTTTCCCATGTTTCATATAATTCCATACAAACAAAGTAAATGTATAGAATCCTTTGAGAGTAATATGAAACCTCTAGGTGGTTTCATTTCCATCCCCTTGAATTTATATGTTAAAAATGTTCTATCTCTCCAAGTAAGTTTCAACAAGGGTTTAGTGAGGGTTTTGAGTGACCTGGACTCTTAACCATTTGTTCATAAAGGTAAAACATTGAAACCATTGTAAAATTTCACTAAGATATCCTTAATTACCCTTAATAAAATTTATAATTGACTCTATATCCTATTAAAATGTTTGTGAGAGATATGAGTGATTGAAAATAGCCATTTGAGCTTGTCTTCTTGTTTCCTTACATGCCTGTTGGTTTTTAGGGTTGAAAGTGAGTTACCTTAGTTATATCTATACTCCAAAAGCCTTAAAAACTATTTTTATTCACCACAAACATTATTAAATATGTTTCAAATCATTTCCAAGTCTAAAAATGTGAAAGTCCCTCAATTTGAGCATAGGCCTAATCCTTGCCTAGTAGGCCTATTTCAAGCTTAGGCTTAAAATGATCTCTTCTAAATAATTTCCTTCACTTCAATGGTTTTATCACCTCATATTTTACCTCAAGGTAATGTTTTAATAGGTTACCAATCTTGTCTCTTGATAAAATGGTGGATGATTCTCTAATTGACCTTAGGCTTAGTGTTGTCCTTATATCATGTTTGTACTTCAAGGTCCAAAAATGACCTCTTGAATATTTATTTCATTCTCAGTAGATCAAGTAAATTTAATATACATTTATTAACATGCCTCAATAATTTTAATGACTTTTTAATTTTGTAATTGACATTGGTACTTCATTGGTCTTTAGGCCTTAAACCTTGCTCTCATGTCATGACTGCAATATTTGGTATCTAGACCAATTTATTGGGATCCTTTCCTATTTGAAATGTTTCTCTCCTTCCTCCATGTGGATTAAAATTTTAAAAACATTCTTTAATTATCTCCTTAGCTTTCATTTCACCTTTCTATCTCCATTTTCTAAACCTTGCTAGTTTCAACCATTAGGGAAGTACCCCCTGTCTGAGACAAAATAGAGGGTACTTCCCCTATTCTCTAAAATAATTTTATCATTGGAGGGTCTCATTAAAGTTTTAATTATTATCTACATTAAATTTTATCCCTTTATTATATGTGTATACCCTTCAAAAACATGGAGATCTGAAACAGACTTGTTAGAGAACTGTGTGCGGGATCTTCTTTATAAGGACTATGTTTGTTATGTTTAGAGATTTTACCTTTGCTTGTTTTGAACATAAAAAATATTTATATATTTTCATGATCCAAATGATATTTTTTTTGGTCCATTTACCAATTCACATGTTCCATGTAACCCTCCCATCCCTGAATCTTCAAGACTAGTTTTCACTTGACTGATTGTGTTGGCTTGTTTAGTGTTCTTAGGTATGGACCTGTAGGTGTGTTTTGTATGATATATATTATGATGGGTTATTATTAACCTCAATAAAATATTATTTAATCAATTTATACTTTATTTAACCCCATTATTCACTTTACCAAGCTTATGTCTATCCCTTTGAACCTTACTCTACTTACTATTTGCATCATAATCACCTAGTTGACTGTAGGTGTTTATGTATAATTAGATTTCAAAGGAAATTATTAATACCTATTATAACTCTATTTAAGTAATTTATATAATTTTTATTCACCTTTTCTATGAAATATCCACCAAACATAGTCCTCTTTTGTTCACTATCTTACCAACATCTAGCTGACTAAGACAACCATGTTCTCTAACCTGCTTGTAGGTTTCATGGGATTCAAATGGGTTGCTTATAGTACTTTTAGATTCCCTTGAATTATCTCAAGTGACACAATTTATGTTTTTAATTATCTTATGCCTTTAATGTTCCTTAAACATCATCACAACTTCAAGGAGTTCACTGTCTACCCCCTATTGTAGATGGGTGCTTGGGTCACTTGTATTGGTCATGATGGAGTGAAATCACCCTATGATCATGATATCAATTCATAATCTATCAATGAGTTTATTTACCTTGAAATACATAAACCCCACTTCAAGCACCAATATTTCAACTCTATCCTCATACTGAATTGTAGGTACATGTCAATCATGTTGTCCGGATAGGGGGTATATTAGTGAAGCAAGACAAGAGTATATCATCCTCTCCTTTGATGATCTTGGGTCAAAAACACTCCTTGTATCTATTATAAACACTTGAACATGATATTAAGGCTATTTTATAACTTGGGTGAAAAAATAAATCCTTTTAGCTCTAGACCTATAGATATCACTATTTAGTTTTAGTGACTTTTTACCATTTTGGAGGATCTCAAAACCAACCTTCCACTTAGACTTTGGTTGCCTAATTTGTCATGGTTATATTAGGTTGATAGGGTTACCTAACTATCTAATTTTAATACTTGGATCATCTATCAATTGAATTTTTTGAGGTCCTCAAAAAACTTCAAGGCTTCTATTGTTAAGCATGAGATATACTAAGAGGGGGGGTGAATCAGTATATCATATATCTTATAAATATTTTCTTTAACCAAATTACACTTAATCAAACATTAAATATATGCAATAAAACTCAAACAATAAACACCACACAAGATAGAGAGAGACACCAGATATAACATGGAAACCCAATGTGGGAAAAACCATAGAGAACAATCTCAAGTATATGAATGAGAACCAACCCAAACAATATTTGCAAGCCAAGCTTGCAAGAGCACCAAACCCTTTGTTGAGCACCAACCCACAGGAGCACCACACCCCTTTTTTGAGCACCAACCTAGCTACTATTTATGAGCACCAACCCACAGAAGCACTAACTTCTTTGTCAATCACCAACCCAGCAACAATTCGTCAGCACCAACCCACAAGAGCACCAACCCCTTTGTGTATACCACACACCTATCTCTCAATGTTTCTATCTCAAAAAATGATAGATCAATACAACATCTCTTTCCTCTCTCTCACCTTTTCTCTTCTAAGCTAGATATAACAAATACAAATCATATTCATCTCTCACAATTGCTCTTCTAAGCTAGATATTACAATATCAAATCAACCTCTATCTTCCATATTACAAATGGCTACTCAAGCCTTTATTTATATCTTTCCAAATGACCTTTGGCCTTCCCCCCTTTGTGACCCTTCAATCCTCATGGAAAATGGCACCAAACTTGTATGACCCTTCATATTCTTGCCTTTGAAAAGTCATGTGGTGACCCTTCATGACCAAAAACGTCCTTCCCACTTTTGTCCTCATCTTGGTGACTTTTCATATTCCTCAAAGTGTCCTTTCATGAGAAATTGTGCCCTTCCTCTTTTGTCTTCACTTGGTGACTCTTGGAATTCCCCAAGATGACTCTTCATGGGAAAATGTGTCCCATCCTTCTTTTGTCTTTACCCCATGGCTCTTTGACTTCTCCATGGGCCCTTCTTTTGTCTCATATGCAACCAAAAATATATTTTTTAATATTAAATAAATATTAACTCACATTATCCAAGATATAAAAATTAAAAACATCATTAAATGCAATAGGACCTTTATCACCAATAATGCTAGACCTTTGATGTCAATGACAATATTTCCAACATCTATTTGACATTTTTGGGGTAAAAGGGCCTGAGCATAGTCCAAGGTTTCAATTAATGTTTTGACACTTCCCCTACTAAGCTAGGATGATAAATAGGCCTATTTAGGCATTCTCTATGGTAAGTAACCTCAAAATGGATTGACTATTTCATTATAACACCTCTAAAAGGCTTGTCTATGTCCTCAGTTGTAGATGGTTATCTTCTCCCATACAGGGAGACTTAGACCACTCTCCAAGTTTATAAGTTTGAAGTGATTACATGCCTTCATCTAAAATTTCAATGCTCATTAGTGATCTCAAGAGGATAACAATCATGTCAAATCTTCAAACTCATACTTGTGACATCATCATACTCTTGTATATGGATTTTTTATTGTTGCACACAAGCAGGAAGATGAAGAAGCAAGATTTTACAAGGGTAAGACTCTCCAAACACTAAAAAATCATTTTTTAACCCTTAAATATAACATAAACTTTAGGATAATCTTAAAAAAACATCAAAGCACTTTTTTCAATGTGGAGAGTCATTTCCAAAACAACCAAGATGATTATTGGTGTAGACTAGGCATTTTTGTAAGCCTAAAAGAGGTTTTCTCACATAATTGAAAACTCCAAAGCAAATAAGAGAATTAAAAAATCATGAAACCATTTTGGAACACCTAAAACACCAAAACACATCAATCCAAATCAAGAAAAATTGAAATAGGCTCATAAGGAGACCCCCCTTTCAATGCAATCCTATAACATCCTACTTTTAGTGTTAATGATTATTCATGAAGATAAATGAATCAATATAAGACTTATTACCATGAAATTGAATTATACTCAAAGTGATATCCACCCTAAATACCATTCCTCTTTATTCCACCTGTATGATCCATGGTGAGCATTTAAAATTGATATTTCTTTGCATACCAAGAGGAGAGAATGAGAAAACGAATTACAAAAGCCAATTTTATGCAATTTATTCAATAAAAAATGTGTATATTACCTATGGTAAGGTGAATAGTCACACCACCACATTTTCCAAGTGGCACACTTCCCAAGGAACTATACAAGTGTCCTTTTTTCACTTTTTGGTCAAGAAAACTACCCTTTTCTAAACAACCTATCATTTATTTAGTTATATCATATTTTTAAAGACTTATAAGTACACATTGGGGATGACATTAGTATTTTTAACTTGCACAAATCCCAATAAACCCATATAAAGCATTAAATGCACTAGAAATGGCCCAAAAATGATAAATAGACTTGGGGGACTAATAACCAAAGTTATTATAACATTAAATGGCATTAATTTACCCTTTAGACACCTTATAACATCTATTTAAACCCCTTATAGACCCAAAAAGATCAATTTTTTGCTTATAGGTGCCCCAGTTTGACTAGAAAGTCAAACTTAATCAACACTACAAAAATGAAAACAAACACAAATCCTCCCTATGATTCTACTTGATTTGATACCAATTTATGTGGATGAAAATATCTCTTGAGAAATTCTATGGAAAACTTGAATTAAGAAGGAAGAATGTGCAAAAATTAACACAAGTTTTCTCACACATAAGCTTTCAATTTCTTCAACAATGAAAATTATAATAGTTTCAACCTCCAAATTCAATCTCCTCCACAATACCAATTTTAAAACCTTCCAAACAATAATATTTTCCTTCAAAATAATTTCCAAGGGAATAATCTAAACCACTATGAAATTACAATAAGGATTATCATCTTTTTGTAAAGAACACGTAAACAAAAAAATCACTATTCATGGAAAATTCGTCCACCTTCCATCATGAGGATCAAAGACCAAGAAAAAGGAGTGGAATACAAGAATAATTACATCCTACACCCCATTTTTGGTCATCATAACCAAGGTCAAGTCTCCCATGTAAAAAAAATTGGGTCCACCCTTTCATGTCTAGTTAAAAAGATAAATGAGATTCCAATTATGAATAGTGCACCTTGTCCCCCATCATCACAAACCTCCAAAAGTTGATTGGTTCCCTTTTTTACCATATTTATTTATTTCCTCATGAAAATTTTTACCCATGATACATAATCAATCAAAAATAGTAGCTAACAATAAAAGTGACAATTTAGAATAGTGACAATTTAGAATAGTTGCAACTAGGGACCACCATGATATTTCACCAAGTGGAACCACATCACCATGACACTCTAGCACATGAAAACACAACACTAAGACACTTCATCAATTGAAATAGTGGTGATACATTACTACGAACCTCATACATATCATGACCATGGGTCTGAAATGTGAGCCTAATGTTAGGATTTGAAGAAACTGATAAGGACCAATGGAAGAGGCCAACTGCTCTATGCGAACTTGAACATTGTCTTGATCTAAACTCAGTTTTAATAAGATTTGTAATTTTAGGTTGAAAGCTTAATCTATTGAGACACCATCATGCTTGAACTTAATAAACATCCTTTCTTTGGATAATGGTTGCAGCCATAGGTGATTCTCTGAGGATCAAACACTTGACCAAATCCTTAAACCTGGTTACCCTAGTTCCCAACCTTACTAAAAGCATAAAAGATCTAAAAAATACAAAAATAATATTTCAATGAAAAATTGAAATATTTTCAAGCATAGGTGATTCTAGTAATCTCCATCAGGGCTATGGATGACTGGTTGGTAGTGGAATAAGGCCATAAGTGGAGCCAAAGGCATCTTTGTTGGGGCTATGGATGCCTAACTGGGAGTTGGAAAATGCCCAAGCCTCCCCTTAACTAGAATCATGGTTATTAATGAATATCTTAACATGTTCTAAGTTAGTTTTAATGATTAAATATATGAAACCTATAAGTTGTCTCTTGAATCCCATGGCAAATAGTAAGTGGAATCAAAGCACACACATCGAATGGCAATGTCTTGATGTTTGACCCTAACTCTACAAGTGTAAGATTTGTTTTAAATATAAACTGATCTAGATAATGGCATTGATCAAGTGGAGTGGATGACTTAGTTGTCTATCTAAACTATAATATATATAGGTTCTAACATATTGTTACGTTTCCCTAGAAGTCACCATTTGTTGAGGTCAACATACCCCCATTTTTGAAAATTGGGACCCTCGAGATACTTTGAACCTTAAACCTAAAAACTCAATGCGATTAGATCATTATTATAATTTGAAGATCATCCACTTTGATAAAATTATCTTAATGTTTTATGGTTTTACTTTGAGCTTGCTTGATGTTGCTAATAATTTGTCTTCATGTCTTATAACTTAGAGTTTTTATGGATCCCTATTGAAGGGATCATGCTTGGAATTCATAGAGTGGCTCTATTCAATTTTTCACTAGCCTTGGGTTTGTGATATTTCAAATCTAGATTCATATGCTAAAAGATCCTTTACAAAACCTTAACATAAACCTTTGGTTCAAATTTGCATTTGGAAAGAGCATTTGGTGGGAATATTTTTAATTTGTTTTGGATTTAGGCCCATTTTTTATGTCAAGGATTGGTCATGTTTTTTAACACAACCAAACCTTAGCCTAAAAATTATGCTTAATCCCCTTTTATTTTCCCCTTGTGTTCCTTATATTTCTAACATGGCCCAATGTTATGCTAGCAAGGTCTTTTTTTTAAAACGTGATCCTCTTTTCTAAAAACTTTAATCTAAAGTTTTAACCCTAAGGCCCCATTCAAATTTATGAACACAAATGAAGCCTTAATATTAAAATCTTTATCCTAAGTTTCTATCTACCTAGGTATAATGTTCATATTGGTAGGGTCCTTTTATTTTCCTAAGCATGATCCCCTTTATTACCTATTTATCCTAAAGCCTTAATGATAAGGCCCCATTCATGTTTATTAACATGAATGAGACCTTAGTCTTAACATTTTAGCTTAAGTATTATCTCATCTTGGGTTTTAACTTAAAAACCTTACTCCTTTGCAAATTTGATGGTTTGTGCTTCATCATAGCTTTTAATCAGACAAATCAAAGCCAACATTGAAGATTTAAAGGCTCATAAGGCTCCACAAATTCACCATGTGGCACTCCCACATTCAAATTTTGATATAAAAGGGTTTCTCATATTAATTTGGACTAATGACATGTAACTATCTGGATCATGATCGATGGGTCTCACCTCATCAAGACCAAGGATTGGATGTAGTGAAGACAACATTAAAAAGTGAAAAGGCCCAAGAAGTCCTACAAAGTCACCACATTGTGCTCCCACATTCAAATGTAATAATTTTATGAGCTTAAGTTTGGCATTTATGCGACCATCATTTGATGTCTATAAGGCCATCTTTGATATCTGTGTGACCATCAACTTTAATCCCACCAAAACTAGGAACTTTATGAGCTTAAATTTTATGTTCGCAAGACCATCATTTAATGTCCATGAGGCCATATTTGACATATATGAGGCCATAAAATTCAATATCTTTGAACATTTTACTTAAACAAAGGAGCATGTGTTTCTGTCATTTAAAGGGGCCACTTTGATATTATGCTTCAAAAAAATTAGCATAAATGCTTTGACATAAGTCTTTGTATGTTTATTAATATGAAATAGACTTAGCTAAAAGTATTTTAACCTAAGTCCTTTGTATATCCATGTATTGATTAAATATCATGCATCTTATAAGATATGATGATTTTTATTTCATCATAACTCTTGATCTAATGGTATAAAATCATTGATGACTATTCAAAAAAATTATGAGAGCCCTCGAGCTTGAAACATGGCATACACATGTTTAATATGTGACTGGTATAGAATACAGAGCTTAGAAAGTCCATGGAGGTGTCAAGTGGCACAACCATGAGGCTCAATAAAAAGATGGCTAATGACATGTGAAGGCCTAGATCATGATCAATGGCTCGTATTTATCCTTGGATCTTAATCAAGTGATGTAAAGCAAAAGTTAATTTTTAAATACCAATGGCTAGTGTTTTTTAAGTATTTATGAAAAATGCTATGAAAAGTGATAGATAGATGCCAAATAAGTGCCACACAATCATAAAGAGACAAAATTGAAGATCTTGTGTGCTCAAAAATGTAAATGTATAAAGGCAAAGGTCAAAATCAAATCCAAGGCATGTATGAGATGAAGTCTAAGTACGTCATCACCATTAAATCTTTAAGAGAGCCCCAAACTTACATAAAATCCCTAATTTGAGCCCAAATTGATCATAATTAAGATAAAAGAGAGTCTAATTATAATTCAATCACAAAATAATTAACCCATAGACCATTTATAACATAGAAATAAGCAATTTTCAAAGTTTGGAAGCCATGAAAACTCAGAGGCAACAATACAAGGATGAGATAGAGTTGTATTTATCTACAGACAATGAAAGGAAGGTCTTCAAGGACACATACCTAGACATTATTGCATTGAGCATGAGCAATAGGAATTGGTTCGAGCTTTTTTGGACCATTGAAAAGATATAGAGCAAAACATTGTCACTATAACCGGAAGGTATTATGACCTAATTTCAATCCAAATGACTAGACTCCACCATGTGGCTACCAAACTAGAGGTAATTCACTATATTGGCATCCTTTCTCCCATTTTCAAGGATTTTAGGATTTAATAGGGTTGGATTATTCATGAAAAGACATTTATAATAATTGCATTCATTTCCTCATTGTCCTTTGAGAGTTATTACAAGCTTCCAAAACCCCAAGTGGATTTGCCCACTATTAAGGAATGGACTAGTAAGAATGACCTAGACACCATCCTTAGGCCATGGTTTCTCTAAGGGAGCCATGTGATCTAAGACCCTATTGGAAACATCCTAGTTTCCTAATTTAGAGAAGGGGTTAGGGTAATCATGACTCTATTGAATATAATCTCTAGATATCCTTCAACCACTTATGTTAATAAGAGTTGGGTGTTTACATCTACTTTATGATAGAGAAATAGCTCACTCTTCCAATCAGAGAGATGATTAATATATATATATATATATATATATATATATATATAATTCACAACCATTAATAAGATGACTAGTATCCAATTCTTCATGATGTCTTATTTATTGGATGCCTTACTAGACTCCACCTAGATCTCTCATATCAAAAATTGGTCACCTAAGGGTATATTTACAATCTCACACCACTATTCAAAGCTACACATATTAAAATATAGGCATAACATCTAATTAATTTATGACTATGTGTATTCAACCCTAGTGGAAGCCATCACAGGGATCCTTATGACTAGGTTAAGCCCTATAATTAAGAAATATGTGAAGATAATTGGATTCATCTAGTTGTATCTAGATTGTATAATGATCAAAATTGAATGGATTTTGATCTAACCTTACAAATTACCTATCTATGTTCCCATCAAGTTGGCAGAGCAAGAACTTGCATATCAACTTCTTAATGGTGTGGATAGAGTGTGCAAAGACAAGAGGAAAGGCCTCCTCCATCCTTTTCCTTTAACCATTGGTAAGACTATGTTATAAAATTAGGATAAGGTGAATACTATGGCTAGGTATAAGGAATATTTCAAATTATAACTTGATGAGCTGAAGATGTGGGACCCAAATGGCATGGTCTTCACACACTTAAAATGTAAGCAACTAACTAAACTAGTGTATGTGCACTAAATCAATGTCCATGACACCATATATATCATAGCAAGCAATTTTGAATAAATATTAGCTAGGCTCAAGGGATATACCATTAGACTTGAGCATAGACTGCCGAGTGATGAGAAGCCACTAGGTGACATATAAAATGGGACCTCTACAATACCATTTACTGCCTAGACCTTCAAGTCCCCCTAAAGAGTAAACACAATTGGAAGGGTAACAGCCCCAAGCATAGATTACACAAGGTCCTAATAAGGAAAAGTCGTAAGAGAGACCTTGTGAGGGCCCATCATCCTCAATCACTCCCCAAAGACTAGAGTCTCCATTGGAATACTTGGACATGATTGCCTTGGAACCAAATGAAAAAATGGAAGATGCCCTCAAGGTCCTTGCTAAAGCATATGGATATAATGAAGAGGAGGAACATGTTGAATAATCACAAACCCAAAAAGAGGAGGTTAAGAAAGAAAAAGGGAAGCTACCTTGGACCTAGTCCTAGTGGGATCAAAGAAGCCAAAGTTGAATTTCACTCACCCCATGAGAGAGGTCAAATTATTTAGTGATGATTACCCCATCCATATACCAATCATTCTTGATTAGTTTATTTATGGAAAAATTCAAAAAATCCCCACCTGGCACCACTAATGGGCCTTGACCAAGACTTTTAACATTGATGTACATGATGATATCAAGCCATAGATAAGGGATTTTATGAAGGAGGATAAATAAATAAGAATAATGGCCATTATATGTTTAGATATCAAGTATATGGATGCTCTAAGAGCATCAAGTAGTACCCATATAGAGGCTCCTAAACCTTCAAATTACATTAAACTAACTACTACTATGAAATTCAATCTAGAGATAGCTAGATTAAAGAGAGTGTTGGCTAGAAAGGCCATGGTGGGGACTGAAGAGTTCACATTCCAAAAGGTTAATCCATTTGTATGCTTAACTCTAGTTGGAGTATAGTATCATGGTGAACTTCCCATACATTAGGAAGACATATAAAGCCTAATCGAGGCCCATTCATCTCAAATCAGAGTAGGTATCAAAGGCATGAAGAAAAATATACATAAATTGGAGAGGGCAAAGGAGAATATAGAGACTCAAGTTATCTTATCAGTTCTTGGGGCCATAATAAAGATATTTGAAACATATTTTTTTGACATGTTTGAATCTTTAAAATTAATAAATCTAAGACATGATTCATTGAGCTAGGAGAGTGAGATGACCAAAAGATTAATGATAGAGTATCAAGATACAGTGAATAAAATAAGACATCTCATTAGTATACTAATTACAAATAGAATTCCTAAATTCAAAACCATTAGCCTAGCCCACTTAAATGTTATATTATAGATAGTGGTGGATAAGATCTAGAGTTTAAGTGCTTGGTCAATAGGCTTGAATAGACTCCTGAAGGATGATGAAGAGTTGATTACCAAGATTTAGCAACTCTTTGGTACCATGTTGAATAATCCTATGAATTATATAGCCTTGGGAATTATTGATGATAAATAATATAAGCACAAAGTCACTTTGGTGATATAGGAAGTGAGAAGTAAAAGTTAGGGACAATCTAGTAGTGATAATGGAAAAATTGTAGGCATGATCTTCACCACTAAGGAAAAGATTGCAGAATCCAGGAGCATCTAGGAAGATATGGCAAGAGATGATAGATACTTTGATAACTTAGCTGATCAAGAGGATGTCTATCTACTAAATCCATCTATAGATTTGGATCTTGTCAAAGAATAACATCAAAGAGATATGGAGCTTCTACAATAGCAACAAAGGAACCCTTCAGCAATGGGCCCACCAGGTAATTAATATTCCTCTTTGTAAAAACATTGTAATATTTAAATGAGGAATATTCTTTTGTAAAGGCATATGCTAGGTTGTTAGCATATTTTCCTCTAGGTTAGTCCATTTTGGAAGAGCAAGTGTACTCTATAGCTTTGTATAAAAATGATAGTTGTCTTTACTTCTTGTACATTTGTATCTTTTAACTGATCGGTATACTACCTAGTCCTTCTATAAAGGGTAGTATTACCATCTTGTAAAGGGAGAGAGTTTTGAGAAAAAATTGTATACTTTGAATGGTTAATATAATCAAGGAATTATAAAAAGATTATCCAAGTTTTTAATGTCAATTTTTACATGGATTTTCTCTCAATTGCAAGTCTTAAGTTTTAAATTTGAATAGTTTTTATGAATTCTAAGTTTCATCTTTGATTACAGGGTTGTAAATTTTTGCTTATGCTAGATTAGTTGAATGATCATGAATTTGCTTCATTTTATTTGCTCTGCATTAAAATGTGCTAATGTTATTCAAGTGTGGTATCAAATATTTAAAGTAAATTTAGTTTTTACTTGTAATTTTTGATATCATCCTTGGAGGTTTGCCTAGTGTGTAGTGAGATCTAAGCTTATGTTATTTAACATTATATACTAGTTAAATGCATACTCAATTATAATTAAATCTTTATCATAATGTTTGAGGCTAAGACTAGTAATCATGTATTCTCTTTCTTCCTTACCCTTACCTTTTACTTCTATTTTAACCAAATCACTTTAGTTTAGATTCTATTGTAAATGTATATTTATATTAATCTATAGTTTAAGACTTGATCATAATTCACTAGTATTAGCATAGATAATTAAACTTTGCAAAGATTTTGTCTATGATGGCTCCCAACCATCAATTAATATAATTTTTTTGGAATAATTAAACATTTCTCTATAACTATTTCACCATAGGTAACATAAGTTGTCAAAACCTGCTACTCATGCTCTAAATTCACAAAATTCTAAAATGAGAAGTGTTATTTGAATACTAAGAATACCTATGATACATTTAGAGGAATCAATAGGTGCTTTCTAAGATTGTTTTCCCTTTTTCCACTTTCTATCTACACACTCATCTCCTAAAAATAGCTACCCTAAGCTTATTCTTCTCAATCTTACTCATTCCAGTCATTTTTCATGTTTATCCTCCTTGTTTTTACGTTGACCCACTTTTACCAGCTGACTATACTAGGTCAACTAGGTCAACCCTATAAAATTTTCAACCTCTAATTACTGTACATGGTCGAATGGGTTAACCCTATACTATTTATGGGTATTTCTCATTAGGAGTTTCATCAACCCTTTGGTCGACCTAGCTCACAACCTAGTGATTTATCTCCTAAAAACATATAAGGTCAATTGGGTTGACCCTATATAGCTAACATATTTGGAATGATTAGGGCAAGATCCACCTATATATACAATTTCATTTCCAACCATTTGTAATAATATAATCAAAGAATAATAAATGTGAACAAACATCTACTAATTGACCATTTTACTTGAGGAATAAAGCTTAGGGTTCCATACTTTCTTTGGAGATATGGATCTTGTCTTGTGGAAAAGTATTTTGGATATATAGATAGGTTGTGTAGCTTATATCTAATTTGTCTTTATTATCCTTACATACCATAACAATCTCTTATGAAGCACCTTGGCCAAGGGAGAGATTGAGGCTTGATTGGTTTGTCTTCAAGGTAAGTATTCCTAGCTTTATTTCTCCTTTGTAAGAGTAGATATATAATAATTTGTGCTTATTTCCCATGCATTTGTATTTTATATACATGGACATGAGTATATGTCTTCTTTTCATGTTTAGTTTAGTTTTTTTTTTTGTTTTGAACCCTGAATTTGTGCGACAAGCTTTGGTGAGCACTAGATTAGATTCACTTTCTTGTTTATTATAATAGAGTAAACATTAAATAGAGGACTCTTTTAGGGTTGTTGCATGATTGTGTTAGATTTTAGGCTTTATAACCCTTCCTAACATGGTGTACTATGACAATTTATCCCCTAATTGAGTTTATTGGATCCCCATATTGGTCTTGATGCTACTCAACAAATTTATCCCCAATCATAAGTGTAGGTATACTCTATCTTCTTTGAGCCATGATTGATTTATAGACATGATGCATTTCTAATTGCATACATTCTAGTGAGCCCGATGTGAACTAATCCTTATAGGATTTTCTTACCTTATTTAATTTTTTTTATTATTTTTATCATATGTTTACCATATGTATTGACTCTATAAACCCAGTATCTAACTTCTATGCATAAGACTTCAGGTACAGGCTACCAGATTGACTCAGATGACCCAGTAAGGTTTTTAGATTTTCAAACTTCTAGTCTAGACTACTAGGTCAACCAAGTTATATATTTTGACTTAGTTTTCTTTTTTAAATATATTAATAAAAATGAGTGAATAGATACTTATCTATAAAATAACTATCATAGAAGATCTAGGTTCTAAAAACTAGGTTCTAGATAGGTCTAAGTGTCTTCAATAGGGTCCCTAGGTCTGATTCTTCACTAGATAGTAGTGCCCAACTTGGATAGTAGTGCCATACTAACCTAGTGTCCTTAAATGGCACTAATGTCATATTTGAATGACTTTTAGACATCAGTTTCATCATACTAGGTCAACCTAATTGACCCTGTACATTTTAGGCACTCAGCAACAAGTTTATTTAAATCTTGATCAACCCAATTGACCTAGTTAACATAATTTACAAGTACATATCAAGGTTATTGAATATAAATCTTCATTCTCTACATATATAATCCATCAAGGTTCATTTCTATCTAGCTGTCTCTTTCTTTACAATCTTTCCTTTTACATTTTCTAGTCTTTAAAACTACCCCTACATAGTCAACTAGATCGACCCTATCGACCTAGTTCTATGTGATATCTAGATAACTGGGTTGACTCTGTTGACCCTATTCATTTTTATACCTTGCTTCTATAGTATAGATTCTACCCTGTCAACCCTATTCTATATTTTTTTCATACACTGTTGACCATATTAACATTATACCTTGTTTTAAAGTTGGAATTAACCTTATATGCTAGTAATTAGCTCACACTTTCATTTATTATTGCTTTCATGCTTAGAATAGATCACATAACTTAATTATGTGGTTTTCAATTAATCATTTAGTTTCACTATTTTCTATTTTATACACACATGACCAAATCATAAAATTTAAACAAGAATTTTAACATTTGTCTTCCTTAGGCCAACCTACTTGGATTTCATCACCAAGAGGGAAGCCAACTTGATACTCTAGTGAAGTATAAAGCATGGTTAATGGTATATTCTATCTAAGCGCCTAACACCCTTATCACTAAGTTGTGTGAAGTGAGGGGGTAGTCCCCAATACCAAGCTTGTATCATTACCACTATAGTTTTTTTTAGCCCAAACTACCTAAAACCATCCTTAGATTTCCATTTTAGTTCCTTTCTTATAACCAACTTCCCATCACATTTAAAATAATATCTTAATAATTTAACTAATACTCAGGTTGACCAATTAGTTATCTCTTTACTTTCCAAGTTGATTGGTTCCTCTTTGCTCAATTATATTTTTTATTTTAAAAAATTGCATTAGCCAGCATTGTTACAAGGTTTTGTGTTGTGTGCTTCAATTAGATTAGCCAACATTAATCCAATTGAATTTTTTTTTCCTTTCTATCATTTCTTTTCTAAATTACTTGCAAAATTTATCTTATTTCATTGTATAATCTATCATAGATTTATTAATTTTTCTTATCTATTATACTCGATCAACTTAGTTAACCCTGTATCTTTTTCCAATCTCTATTCACTATAATGGATCGACCTAGTTGACCCTGTACAATTTATAGACCTAGTTTCCTCTTTTTCCAATATCTGTTCACTATACTAGATTGATCTAGTTGACCTTATACTATTTATAGACCCCATTTTATGATAGGTTGACCCAAAAACCTTGTATTATTTTTGTCATTTCCTATTTCCTTGTTTTCTCATCTCTTTCTTTCCCTTTATCATGGTATTTTTTCTTGATGACAATACTGAGTTGTAGTTAGTAGACATGATGAATCTTATCGACCCTCATAGGGTCTCCCATAGGTAGAGTAGGGCTCCTCTCTTGGATCTTAGTAATGCTCATATTTCCACTCACACAATGAGCTATGGGACCCCTCTTAATATCTCTTCACAGTGTAATCCTCTCTTCTCATTAAAAGACCAACCTAAATTAGAGTATACCCCCAAAATTATCTTTTTTATCTCTAAATTTCCTCAACATCAAGGAAAATGTCCTTATACCATTTATAGTCTTATGATTATTGGTCAAGTTTAAGATCCTCATTCACCTACTCCTACATTATCAATTGGATTTGGGGTTATCCCTTTCTTTGATTCTTAGCCTCTTCCTTCGATTATGACCCCTTCTCATACCATGAACTCTTCTTCTCTTACTTCTTCCACCTCCATGCCTAGTATATCCACTAACATGATAGGTTCTACATCTAGTGGGCCTCTTATAAGATCCAAGATCCTTAATGTTTTCACTAGTGTATCATTTTCTACCCAAGGTAATCATGATACTAGTGATTTTTCATCTCAACCATTCATTAGTCCATCTTTTGCTACACAATCAAATTTTTCCACTAGTGCCTCACATTCTCATAGTTACTCTCAATATATTATCAACACCAATAGTGGTACCCAAGCCAATAATACCAACTCTAATGCTTCTAAAAATGCTAATCAAACACATCAACTATTATTATAAACACCCAATCAAATGAATACCTTTCAAGCTCATAACATAAATCAAATGATGATAATGTGAAACCACCTTCTTCATATTCAATCTCATCCTAAAATAATGGTTTGGGTCACACATAAATAAAACACTATTTTTACATATTCTTATAACACCATTCATAATGTTCATCATTCATTCCTATCCCTTCATCATATCTACCTCCTCTTTCTCAAAAATATACCAATCCTCATTTATCTTTACCAAATAACATTAATGTTCACAAACCTCTATCCTTAGATAAATTGCTCAAGCATCAACCTATGCCTCTTCTAAGATATCTTGACCCTACCCATCCTATGAAATCATGGTATGATCCTAACAAGTTTTGTTGCTTTCATGCTAAGTGGGGTCATTCTCATGAGACCTGTAGACAACTTCATAATTTATCCATGGACTTTTTTCTTGATCATAATTTTTATCATGATTCTATCATTCAAAAGCATCAATAAGCTTATGAAATTGCTTTTAAAGATTATAAATCACATGATAAAACTCAAGCCTTGAACCAATCTAATGCTCATTTGGCTATCTACAAAGACCCTCTTCCTATTCATCAACCTATTCAAGACAATCAAGACAAATCCACCCCTTCCACCAATAATGTTATAGAGTTTTGTTAAACCCACTTCTAAAGATAATTTTGTTAACATGACTAATATGTGAAGGGTGGTTTCTTTTATCAATTCCCAACCTATCTACACTCATGTATATATAACATATCATGTTATCTAGGATTCTTATCCAACTCATTTAAATGAGTTAGGGTAAGATGACCTTATTACTTTTGATGATTCAATTTTTGATTCTCCCTTGGATAACACTTTTTATTTTATTTCTACCACTCTTTCATCATATTTTAACACTAATGATACTCAAATTTCTACTAAAACTTCTTCTATCAATTCTCAAAATCAACTTGAACCAGCTATTTAATCATCACAACATAATCTACAACCTTGTTCTATGCCTTCTTCTTCTTACCAACATAAACATCAATGCACTTCAATTCCCCCTTTTGAGTACCTCCTTAATCATTATGCACATATATCTAACAACCTTATTATTGGTTATGATGAGCGGGATCCCATCATGGAACTCACTAATCTCCCAACCTAGATTATATTCCTTGATCTTATGAAGACTTCTCCATGTCATAGAAACTATATTATGAAACTATTATTTGAGATGAATGTCCCTCATCCTCCCCTAGTAGGAATGGAAGTAGGTTTATCTAGATCCAAGGATAGTATATTACAATAATATGAAGAGATGTATATCAACATTGATGAAACTATATACACTTATCTTTCCTTAAAATTTCCCATAGCTTCTATAATTCCTAACGATATTCTAATTTGTGTTGATGATCCTCCCTTATTAATTAGTGTTGAAATAGGTGATATCCATGTTAAGTGTGTACTAATTAATGTGGGTTCTATCACCTACATTACCTCTCTTGACTTCATTAAGACACTTGGATATTTAGAATATAATCTCAAATCTACACATAACACCTAATAACTATATGATTGAAGGAAAATGCTTCCTCTAGGTTATGTGTGGCTTCCCATTACTATCCCACCTTTCACCATCCATGTGAAGGTGATGATCTAAAACTTTCCCCTTTCTTATAACATCTTTCTTAGTAGGCCATGGACTCACTATATGAGAGTTATTACTTCTTTTTCTTGCCAATGTGTTAAATTCCCTCATAATGGAGCCATTTATAGGATTTAGGGTAACACTAACCCTTGTAATTTTGATCAATTCCAAAATTATGGTGTCTTCAAGATTCTTATTCTTGAACCTTTTCCTAGCACTCCATTTTGTGAGTAGCAACATCTTAATTTTCATGTTGATTCAATCTGAGATTAAAATGGACATCTCCAACTCATTGGTAAAATTCATCATAACCTTTTAGATTATGATGATGATGATCTCGATGAGATTAACCTAAAGATTAAAACTTTTGATCTCTCATCTCACCTCATCTCATAGCTTATTACTTCCTTACAGACTTGTTTTTGTAAGCCTCTTTATGAAGATATTCTTGTATTCTTGACCAAGACTCAATATTATATTCACCATAATTCCTATGATGACAAGGTTATCCATACTTGTGTCATTGATCTTCATACCCAAAATTATTATGATGGTTATTCTCTAGATGATCTATTCTTAGGTAGTCTTATACAATCCTATGATGTTGAGATTGTCCATTATCATTCTTATTTGCTTGAGTTTTTTCATGTATCTTCTCATCTTCCTTCATTTACAGTTCCTAATTTTAGTAGTTTTCCTCTTTATCATAGGCTAGATATGGTACCAACACCTCTAATTTATGAAGAGCCTCATAGGAGTATGCTCATGGATTGTGTTATGATTGGGCCTTACCATTTTTCTAGGTATGCTTATCACCATAATTAGTTTACTACTGAGATTATTGTGACCCTTATTAGACCTTTTGTAGATCTCACTTTTCCCTTAGTATATCCCTTATCATAGCCCATTCTTGTTCCTACTATAGTTGATCTTATTCTTGCTCCCCCCATTATTGAGTCTACCCCTACTTCTCATCCTATTATTCCTTCCATTGAGCCTAGTTACATTCATCATCCATCACCACCTTTCCTTGGTGATGATTTACTTCCCTTGATTAAGATGGATCCATTTCCCACCAAATGGTATAATTATTCCTCTTTGGCTTCTTCCACTCCTATTATACCCCCTTCAATGATTTATTCTCTTAAGACCACTCACAAGAATATATGTTGTTTCCATGGGATAGATAATCATTCTTATATCCATTATCACAAGTTAGGATAGTATATTAATACTTTTTATCCTTCCTCTCCTTCATTAAACAAAGCCACACCTCTCCCAAAGGTTATACCTAAATATATACCTAAGTATGGTGAGGTGTATTTTTTATGGCACTAATTTGGCACCCATCACACTAATCATTACCACATCCTATAATAACACCTTAAGGATCACCTCATAGCTATTCCTAGACCTTATTATATTCCTCCCATAGGTCATTCCCATAATAATACTTCTCCTTCTTCTCCCATGGCTCTACCTCTAGTGGTTCCATCCCCTCTTATGGTCCCTTCATCACCCTCTGTGCCTCCACTCATGATTCCTTTACCTATGGACCTTCCCTCACTTATGGATCTCTATCTACTCATGAGTCCCCAACCCATGGCACCAATTAATCCTACATCTCTTATAGAGCCTAATCCCATGTATTTTCCTAAGCATCCCTTGCTTTATTTTCCTTAGCATGACCTATTGAGTATTCCTACTTTTTTAGTTGAGGAGATTAGAAAAGAAGTCTTTTTTCAATTTTCATTGAAGATTAATGAGACATTATCAATAGTTTGTATCCAAATTCATAGATATTTATTTAATGTCTTGGATAGTATGTGTGATTATATTTATCAATACTTATTATCACATGCATGGTGCCTTTACATTTACATTTGGATTGGATGTGTGCTCCAATATTATATTTTATCTATTTGTTATATCATTTGACACTGCGTCAAATTCATTATTTTATTATATGATAATTCTTTAAATTTTTTATTATATCTTGCTTATATTTTCATTTATATTTGTATATCATTGCCTTTATTTATCATTGATTTATATTTCTTTCTTGAGTTTTTCTCAAAATATCTTCTTGTGCCTTCATGATTATTTGCTTTCTTATCTCTATTTTTCATAGATAATTGTCATTGTGAATTAGATATAAAAACCCTATTCCCTTTGGTTCTTAATTATTTTTACCATGTGATTAGTTATAAAACAATGTATCTCATTATAATTTATCTATACTGGTCCAATTTGGATCTACTTTTTCTTTTCTTCCCTTTTTACAAACTAAGCATATACACGGTCGAGACTTGAGATCAAAAGATAGTTCATTGTTAAGTCTAAGTATCCTAGTTAATCTTTATCTTTTGTTACTTAGCTTCCTTTATCCTTAGCCTAAATCTCATTTAGGTGTATCACTACATCTCTCATGATTTGTCACTCCAAATCTGTATGGAGGAGGAATCTTAAAAATCCATAAAAATTTAAACTCCAAATCATTTTATAAAAGGCAATAACATAATAGGCAAACAAATTCTTCAAAGTCATTTCACACTAAAAGTCATGATTCAAAACACATATCCTTCTTCTAGTTGAATCTCAAACTCCATAGTTGGCCTCATAGTAAAGCCAAGGTTCTTTGGGGTGTGGTAGGCTAGTAGATTAGAAAAGGAGAATAAATTTTTTTTGTTAGTGATACCTACTTTCTCATCATGGATAGGACCTGACATTCCTCATAAATTAATACCTTTTTCCTTCCTATTACCCATATCTTTTATTACCTGATTATCCTAATTTTTCCACCCTAGTGGTGTTCTCCTTATGATTTGAAGTATAAGACCATGGATAGGACCCATCACTCCTCACAAAACTTTCCAATAATACAAGTTACAAACAAAATTACATGTGTCAAATATGAGATAATATGTGATTGATTATGAAGTTACACATCATTGACATGCTTCCCAGCTTAATTTAGTGTGTTTTATGATTAATTCATTTCTCATTTTATTTTATCTTCTTATTTTCCAAGTGCATGTAAGAATACAACCATTTCTTGAAATTTTCATACTTCCTATCTTGAATTAGTGTGATAAATTTAAGACCATTTTTTGCCAATTTTATCTTTCTTTTATACTTCCCAACGTGATTTATTATAATTGATTGACTCAATTGATTTGTCTTTATAATATTTGTGCCCTTTTACATACCTTTCATTTTATTACATTGTTTTCATACTTCCCAACATGACTTAGTATGACTTTACTTATTTAAATTTGGTACAAAAATATTTCACTTTGGTTTAAGAACAAATTCCTTTTTACCATCTCATATTACCATCCCTTGGTTATTTATACTTGGTCATTTTCTTGTTATTACACATTTCCCAACTTGAAATAGTGTGTAGTAAATTATTTTTTATTGATTATATTTTACCAAATCTTTTTTCCTATTTCTTTTTAACCATGCATGTGTTATACATAATGATAGAAAAGAAACCACATCTCATATATTTTCTATATAATATACAAAAAAAGATACATACATGTGCTAGAAATAAATATATCCACAACATCCATAACTAAAACCATAATTAACAACATACATAATCAACATCAATATTCCAAAATGACACATCATATATATACATCCCATGAGTTTTGATACAACAAGTACAACCATTTATAAAATGTTCTAGCTCTATGGTTAGGCTCCATCATGTTTATTCCATGGCCTATCCATGTTTCCTACTGAGGCCTCTATCTGACTCCTTCAAAAAATACACTGCAAAGATGTCATCTGAGATCTCACTCCCTCTACCTACCCCTATAGGTGTACTACCTCCACCTCTGCCTGCACCAACTAAGTTTGGGTTGCTATATGTGCCTATGTCATTTGCATCACTCTATTCAAATGTGCAACTCTCTCTTCTACCAGGGCCTACAATTCTTGTATATTGCCTACATTAATCTCTATTAGTGGTTACATCCTCTCTTTCTATGTTCATATCAACCTTATTACCTCCCTTGCTAATCTAAACTAGCTTGATTGAGCTAGGGTAGATGGTACACTAGGGTCCTCTAATGTAATAGGGTCATATAACTATCGAGTCCCATCTAAGATGTCATGGAGTGCTCCCCTCATAAGGGACCCCCATATTTCCTCTTCATCCTTAGCTATACCTACTAAATCATACTTAGATAGATATTAGATCACTATTATATCTCACAATATCTATATCTATTTCAAAATAACAAACTTAAGAAATAATTTAATCATCTTTATTACCTATCTATGTCTTGACCACCATGGTCTCACCATCCATGTGATCACCTATGATAGTCTCTCCATCTATGTGGCCTCCTAGCACCTCCTATCTAGGTTGCCTCCTCAACTCAAATCTAGTTGTCATGGCTCACATCTACCTTAGCCTAAACTTGAGTGTCCTCTCTATCATCTAGATCTCCTCTCGCTCATCTACTAGGTCATTAAGGATGGTGATATTCTCCACTCTCTCCTTTTACTCCTACCTCCATTTATTTCATGTCCTTGATGGTTGTATCTTATCTCACTATGAAGCTAGTGGTGGTATCTTTGGTGACACTATCTCCCCACCCCTCTCCTACTCTATTCTTTGTCATGTTCACCCAGTCCATGGTCACTCACAATGTGTTCTAAGCATTGGCCTCATCACTAGTAGCCCTAGTCCCCTGCTCCCCCATAGCTCTCTCACATGTCAATCTCACTACTTGGTGATCAATATCAATGCTATTAGATGGGGTAAGCTCATTTTTCCTAGTACCTATGCCATCATATGTGGCTCTCTCCACCAAGTATAGTGTCTGATCACCTCTATCCTCATTGTAGTTGGTGTAGTTATGTACTAGCTTGGCCATGTAGTCACTATGTGTCCATATGGATAACACACTATATCTACACATCTTACTATTTATATCACTAGCACATAGGGCATGACCTATGCTATCTGGTCCTCTCTCCATCTTTATACTTGAGGTGACCTATCATCAACCATATGGGGAAACCCAGCCAACTGATACATGGGAAACCTCTCATATATCCAATCCATAAATAATATGATCAGTCCTATCAAATTTTTCCCTCTGACCATCACCTCATATAGATCATGTACAAACCAAACCCAGATGACAGAGTCAAGATCATATAATACACCCTCCTCTAAGATCATCCTTATCAAGGATATCATGAATAGTGATACCGTGACATTTGAATTATGACATAGCACTCATTGTATCACAATTCCTGTCATAACCTTTCAAATATCCAAAATCTATGATGCATATACATCAAACATACTAACTCTCATACTAGTTAATATTGTATCTAAGCCTATAGCCCACATGGCTAAGGCTCTTCTCTCCTCCAATCTATCTAGTATGCCTATATTCATTGATGATATTTTTATCAATAGCCCTAGGATGGAATGCACATCCTTCAATATTATATCTACCTCTACCACATTCTTATCCACCTCCTATCTGAAGGTGTTAGTTAGTCATTCCCAGCATCCCAAGAACATGAATAATAAGTATATATTCAATGGAATACTACACATGTTAGTTATCCCCCATAGGCCTATATTTACTAGCCTATCTCTATCTCCAATGGTTAGATGCTCTAATAGATCTGGTATCCAAGACATGTCTACCAATCTCTAGAACCTGGGTCATCCCTACAAATAAGAAAAAACAAAAGATGTATTAGATATTTTATGTCATGTATTGTCAAAATTGATTTAATTTATTCATTTTAACTTATTTTTATCATACTTTGTCCTTTTTTACTGTACTTGGTCATTTTGAGCCATTCTAGCCTTTTGCATGCATTTTTGTACACTTTTGGTTAATTGGTCAACCTAGTTTGACCAAAATTTTCCTATTTTTGACTTGGTGACTTAAAAATATAATTCAACCCTCTTCTTTTCCCTTCCCTAGTACTGTGTTGTCATTCTAGACTTATTAGATCAACTGGCAAAACTATACTAGGTTGATAGTCTATAAAATGTACATAGTCAGCACATACTTACTAGGTTTCTCAAAAATAATTTGGTCAAAAAAATTATCATTGAAGCATAATCATGGCATGCCACATATAATGTTTAAAGATGTTTTTCAGTATCACCCTTGCCATCATAAAATATGAACTTATATGTAAAAAATATAATTGGTAAATGGTGCAAAGAGATTTCAAGTTTAAGAGGTTTTTGAAACACATCTTTCATATCTATAGCATGTGAAGACTTTTAATCCTTGTGTTCAGTATTTGTAACCCTATCCTCCAAGGTCTTTATGACTTAAAGGAGCATTTGAACTGTAGATGCATTAGGATTTAGATTACCCAATTGATTATTCACCAAAGGAGATGGAAACATGTTTTGAGTAGTAATAGGCATTAAAATTGCTATTTGTGTTGAAATTATAGGTAAGTTTATAATAGATGTATAAATAGCAATTTTAGGGAACAAAGGTTGAAACACATAATCTCTACCCCCACCAAATGTATTGAATTGTAATGTGTTCAAGGGGAGGGATGTATCCACTAAAGTTTTTGAATTTTTTAGCTTCAAGTATAATTTTTAATATTTTATTGAGATATTTAAGGTTTTGTCGAATGTACTTATGAAACATTATAATTTCATGTACTTTCTCATTATTTACTTGCTAATTTTCATTTATTTCCATAGTTTCATTATCAAAATATTCTTTTATGATAACCTTATCAACATTTTTTTTCCATTATCAACATGGGTATCATCATAATCTAAGGTATGAGATACCTCATTAGTTTGAGACATATTAGATGGGTTGAGGGGAAGTTAAATATGTCAGTTATTTTTTGATGATGACAGTGACATGGGTGAGGCACCATTATCACTTCCTCATCTCATAAGTGAGGATTTATCTTTTTATGATGGCATAGATGTCATTTCTCCTATTAGTGAGGACTTGTCTTTTGACGATGATTTTATTTAGGCACTTGTTAATCCTCATATAATGTGTACTCCTATTCATTTCATTGATAAATAAGACATGATTATTAAGGATTTATCACCTTCACTATCACTTTTTGAGATCATGGATGAGACACCATCGCAACTTCTTAAGGATGACTTTTATTGTGCCATAATTTTTTTCCTTCATCACCTAATCCTATTGTTTTTAAGGATATGTGTTTAGATGGTGATTATACAAGGAACCTATTATTATTTCAAATTCTAATTTTGAGCTTGTTGATACACCTACTATTACATGTGTTTTCCATTTTTATATCTTTCCTATGCACATATCATAATTTTCCATGTCATTTGCTTCACCACCACCAAACCTAGGGTCATCTAATAGCTTTAGTGTTGTATGATAGCTTGAGCATTGCATGCCAACTCTAGCATTGAATGATAGCTTTAGTGTCACATGATATCTTAAATTCTTCACATCAACTCTAGTGTCACAAATTACTGTCACGTGATAGATTAAGTGTTGCATATGTACTTTCATGTTGAATGATATCTTTGGTATTACATGACATCTCTAGTGTCACATGATAACTTCCATGTTATAGGTTAGTTTTATTATCACTTTACAGATTTAGTGTCACACATTGACTCTTATGTTGCATGATATCTTTAATGTCGCATGATATCTTTGATGTCACACGCTAGCCTCAGTGTCATAAGTAGGTTTCATTGTCACTCAATAGCATCAGTGTCACATGATAGATCTTGTGTCATGTGATAGCTTTGGTTTCAAATAACATCTTTCATTTTTCTTGACTACATGTGTTACTTTTACCTCTTTGGATCCATATACTTATGTTCTTGGTGTATACACACAATATTTTTATTAACTTTACTACTTAATAACACTTCCTTTATTGCAGGAACCTATTAAGTTTCAATCTCTTTGAGTGCATGCCTTAAAGGGTACACTGAGAAAGGGATGGGAATACTATTGGTACTTCATAAGTTTGTTGTGTCTTTGTATCATTCCTACCATTTATCCAAATTCCTTACAATGTGTATCCATTTACCTCCTATGATACCTCCCTGAAATCCTAGAATCTTTAAATATGGCTAAGTCTGAAATCTAAGAACCCTTAAATATAGCTAAGTTTAAAATCCAATAGGACCCTCTAAAATATATAATTTACATTATAGCTCCTAGAGGTTTGAAACCAATATCAAACATCCTAAAAGTATAAATATATAATATAAATTAAATTATAAGAAACTATTTCTCAAATTATACTTAAATGTTTATTTTATATTTATAATGCCTATTTTTAGCCCCTACCTAAGCCAAAACCTTCTTCTACCATCTATAAGACTAAGTCAATGTAGGCCAACTCTATTATAAGAGATGATCATATTAAAATACTAAGTTATATTTGGATAACCCTATATTTAATTTCTTAAAATCATGTTACAAGTCTAGGCTAGCTCTAGCCAACCTAGACAGGGAATAACTTGTGTTTATCACTTAACAATACATAGTCGATTAGGCTGACCCTATTGGATAAACTTTTAGAAAGGTTTTGGGCTATATTTAGATATATATATATATATATACATACATTTATACCATTTAATATAAATATAATACAATAATAAGAATAAGAAGAATAATATATTATGCATATGTTTATCCACCATTCTAATTGAGGAGCATTGCTTAGGGTTTCAATGCTTTCTTTGGAGATATAGATCTTATCTTGTGGAGAAGTCCTTTAGATGCATAGAGAAGTTGTGTATCCTATATTTGAATTATCATATTATCCTTACATACCACAAAAACCTCTTATGAATAACCTTATCCAAGGGAGAGATTGAGGATTGGTGGATCATCTTCAAAGGTAAGTATTCCTATTATTGTTCCTTATTTTTAAGAGTAGACATATTTTCATTTGTACTTATCTCCCATGCATTAAGATTTACTATACATTTACTTGAGTATATATATTCCAATCATGTTGAATTTTTATATTTATTACCCCCATTTTATGCCATAAGATTTGGTGAGCACTAGATTATATATTACTTTACCTATGATTTACTTTTGTGAATATGAAAACATAGGACCTAGCTAGGGTTATTGTATGGTGTTACTTGACTAGAATCTTTGGAACCCTTTATAGTGATTTTATTATGGTAATATATCCCTTGGTTAGGTCTAGTAGATCCATCTTGGTTATGACCCCAAATATCTAATGTATTAACAATCAAAATTGTAAGTAGGATTTATCTTCTCCGAGCAAGGATTGATTAATAAATTAGTTACATTTTGCTTTCTATATATTCTGGTAAACCCAACATGAAACTAACCCTTTTATATTTTATTTAGTGATTTCATTTTATCATTATATTATATATTTTGTTTTTTTATTACTCTATCTAACCTATCAGTATAGTTCTAACAGTCTGTGCACAGGTTTAACACATAATCTCTCCAAAACAACTATGTTATATTTGTGCAAGTCTAGTGAGGTGTTATTATGGTAAGATATCCTTTGGTTAGGTATAGTAGATACATCTTATTAATGACCCCAAATATATAATTTATTAATAATAGAAAGTGTAAGTAGGATTTATCTTTTCTGATCTAGGATTGATTAATAGATCAATTGCATTTCCTTTGTATAAACTTGGTTCTTTTGAGAAACATACTCTTAGATTTGGATCTTGAATACTTCACTCTATAGGCTACACTCATAGAGATCTTTGTAGACTCTTACAAGGTATTGTCTCTCTTATTAGTATTGATATTTCTATAGGTGATTTGTCTTTGGGACATCTTATTTACAACACTCAAGAGGAAGGTACATTAATGGGAAGAACATTTTATTTTTGGGACTATCTCACCACCTATGTAGATGGTTTGTTACATTCTTTCCATCCATGCAAGATACATATTAGTGATCTTTATATGGGTTGAAAAATTTGTCCTTAGGGGGGATTCCACATGAATTCCATCTTTCATTCATTCATTCCTTATTTTCTCTCTTTTTCATCATTTTGGGGGGAAGTTTTGTTCCTATAGGTTTTTTTCCTTTCTCCACTTCATGGATATATATTTTACATGAGTACTTGATCATTCATTGTTGTTGGGACTCATATTGTGGATATTCCACTTTGTTATTTAGATATTTTATCCCCTAGATTCATTTGAGGGGTGGGGTGTTAGATTAGGTTCTTGTAATTACCTAAAAATAACACTTGAGTGATAAGAGTGATACTTGAGACCACATATCCCTCACTTAGACCTAGACCTATATTAGGGAATATTTTTTCACTTATCCATCCATCATGTGGGCCATAGGTGTCTCTAAACATCCCTAAAATAGTCCTAGAACCTCATCTTAATATCCTAGCCCCTATTACCTCAGGTTTCATAACCTAGACACTAGCACCATAATAGGGATAGTATCACCACATGGATCTAGTATCCCAATTTTGATGTTATTGTCATATCCCTCCTTTTTCTACCAATAGATGTTTTTTCAAGTCTATAACCACCTAGGGTCAGTCTAAACCTATTTTAAGACCTGCATAAGCAATAGAATATTATATATCCATGAATTTTATCCCTCTAACCACTAGATAAAAATTAGATGCAAATTACACATATAAATCATAACAAGTTTTGCACAATCGAGGTTATAAATCCCTATTCTACCCTACTTCTACATACAACCATCTACAACATTCTTAAGCTCATATTACTTAATTTTCTAGTCTTAAGCACATTCCAAGAACTTAAGTCAGCATTCATACTATATTCACTTATAATTTCACCAACACTTAGGTGGGTATAACTGCACCAAGCTTGATCCCTCTTCAGAGTATTGGTATGTAGGTAACTCTCATCATAGTGGGGTGTTGAGGATGTCCAACATACCTCAATAACAACACACTTTACTAATTGGATCAATTGGATGCCCAAGAAACATGAAGTATTAGGTTTTTTACATAACATCAATAAAAATAGGTTATATAGAGAGATCTAAAAATTAGGCACATAGGAACATGCTTGATAGACCCAGTCATAGGTGCACCCATAAGCTCAGAATAGTTTTACATAGAGGAAACTATTGCAAAAATGGGGACATTACCACCACATGGCACTATTTTCCATTTAGGGTGTTACTATTTGAGAAGGTTTTTGACACCTAAATTCTATTTGTGACACTTAGACCAATGGCTATCTTAATTTGTATCCTCTAGATCTCCTATTTCAATCATTTTCTAGCTAAGTTCTTATTTACATTATTTATTGTTATTTTTTAAAAAAGGTTAAATTAAGTCAATTATATTATATATCAATGGTTGTATTTATTTCATATTTTAACCTAATTTATTGTACTCATCCCCCTTAATAATATAGGATTTACATACCCTAAGCTCTAAATTTTTAACATATTTGGTGAACATGTCTTACTTCAAGCACATTATTTCAAAACCCTAGTACACCATTATGATATCCCTTTTTATTTTTAGAATATACTCAATTTTTATTTTACAACATATAATCATGATTATTATGATAGATGACATTTTTTAATTTTTGGCACAAAGTCTTGTGGTTTATCTGGTATGTTTATTAACTACCATTTGTACAAAAATGCACATGTATGTCATTCTTCTAATGGATCATGTCAGAGCTCAGCTTATTTACACATTGGTACTCCCTCTTTTTAGTCTCAACCTTATAAGTATCATGATTGCATGGATCACTTTGAGTTACCTCTAATTAATACTTGATGATAGAGAACCCAAATTATTCCTTTTATTCCTCCTCCACCTAGACTAATTGGTTATCTTTGCTCACATCTTGCCTCTACTACTCACCTTTGGTAAATAGTAGATCATGTGGTTCATGTTTTCACTAGACATAACATGATGTCTCATCAGCCTATACAATAAAAATGTAATCCCACCATCCTTCCTCATCCCCATCACATTAAAATAGAACCTAGAGATCAGTATAAAGTATTTGATATTTTAGATTAGTTGAGAAACACACCAGCTAAGATCTCCATATTAGAATTACTTTAATAGAGAACTATTTTCAAATATATTATTTTTCAAACACTCAATCATAAATATTTGCCTCATGGCATAGATTCATATTAATTTACATCTATCATTAACACTATCAAGGACATTGAGGATATTATATCTTTTTCCAATGAGGATTTTCCATCAGAGTCAATTATTGATCATAATTTACTACTCTTCATTCAATCACAAATCAATACCACCACTATCAAATGAGTTCTAATTGACAATGGTTCAAGACTTAACATATGAAACCTCATATTTCTATAGACTATGTGGGTTGATATAGCATCCATTCAAAATACATATAATAATATCAAAGGTTTTGATGACATTCATAGAAAAACATTAGGTTTTATTACATTGGATATTATGATTGGGCCAAAACCCCTACCTAGATAGTTTCATGTAATGCCTAATCATTTCACTATAACCTATTACTTGGGAGACCTTGGATACATGAATGGCAGCCATATCCTCTACCTTGCATAAATGTGTCATGTTTTTACATGATAGATAATTATACACTTATCTAGTAGATAATCAATAATTCAGATATTGAAGTCATTAAGCCTATCACCCTGAGTACATCTTTAGATGAGACACCTCATGTTCTTATAGAGTCTCCACCTCACAATATTTTTATTGAGCATATGCATACATTTGTGGTTGGGGAATCTAGTAAGAATATTCTTACACCTATTCTATATCCTCTTAAAACATAGTTACCTTCACCCATGATGGAGAAGGACCCTCCCATTGTATAATTATCTCCACCCAAGGTAGATGATGGTATTCTCACATCACAATTACCATTACTTGTTAACTCATAATAAGTATACATTCATAACTCTTATATAGATTTCCAATCCACCATAGAGTATATTCTAATGCCCATTAGCATTTATGACTATTTATGTGGATTGAATTTCACACTAGTGAGCCTTGAAGAGTATGAGAATGATTCTAAGGCACTCATGCCTTTTTCTACATTGACAACACCACTACTTCATAATTCTATAATTACAAGCTCACCTACTTAGTCATAGAAAGTTTGAAATAAAAATCAATAGAAAACATCATGTCATTAACTAAGTCAATATCTATGCATGAAGGCTCAATGGAATGAAAAATGGGTGGTGCCCCCAAGAAAATATACATGCAAAGGGAAGGTCACACCCCTAATGATAGTGGAATGGATTGGAACTAACAATTTATTTGCCCTAATAGGGAAGAACAAGGATGATTGACTAGGTTTAAATAGTAAAAATGTTTTTGGATGTTGAGGCTTTATATCATTCAAGCAGATTGTAATCCAATTTGATAATTTTTAGGATGTTGAAATGTTTTGAATGTTTTTTTATTTTCTAAGTATCTCAACTCGATTGATAATTATGAGACACAAAATAATCTAACTCACAAAAAGGTGAGAGTGTGGCTTAGATTACTTGATAGATAGTAAGAGCATTGGAAAGAGGGTGATGTGGCTGACTGTAATGGGCATCAAGCATTGCCTACATAGTCCCTTTATGACATAAATTCATGGTAGTTCTACCAACATAAAAGGCATTAAGATCTGACTAGGTAGCAACAAGTTCACAATTTTTTAGGCAAATGGAAAGGTAAATGATAATAGCATTGGCAAGGTGATGTGGTAATTCATGTCAAAAGTGTTGTTATTTATTTTTTGATAGGCAGTTATAACTAGGAAATAAGGACATAGTTCTATGATACAAATTTTCCCATAGGAAGTTATAATTAGTAACACAAGGTGAAATATTGATTTGTCCAAAGGCATTTATAATTAGTAACACTAATCAAGCATAAATAAAAAATATAATTTCTATATCCACTATCATACTAATTTCATATACTTCCATTTGAAAACTTAATTTTGAAACTAATAAAATTAGATCAAAATCCCCTCATAGAAGGTGTCTAAAGAACCAATAGAACTAAGGTCAAAAGGGTTAGGTAGGGTAGGTAAAGATAAGTTTAGTCAATAATAAAGGCATGGTAGGATGGTATATGGTGAGGTAAAAGGCAAAGCAAGATGATGTTATGTCGATTGGTTATAATGGTAATAGGGTTACCCCCAAGTGATAAGGTAAATGGTAGGGTATGAAATAATGACAAGGGAAAGGCAAGGTGAATGTAAAATGAAAATGACAAAGTAAATAACAAGGAAAAGGTATGGTTATAGAAAGGTAACTATTTCTCTCATTCATACTGATGTGGATATTCATGTTTTAATCAACATATGATATAACTAGAATAGTCAATCCTATAATTTTCTAGCCCACACCTCTTCTAAATAGCTAATCTATCAAGACTTTACTATAGATTTGGAATCCAATAATGTTTTTGTGATCTTCATTGGTCTTTGAATCTATTTCCTCTTAACTTTAAGACAAGATATATTCATAATCTCTAAAAAGGAAAGTATGGACAAGGATGGTAAATATGGATAAATATTGGATGATAAGTATTATTTGGAAATGTAAAGGTGGATGATAATGGAATTTATAATGGTTAGGAAATCAATGAAGATTAAGATTTTCAAGCACACACAATGTTGTTGATTCCAAATTTGACATAAATTTGGATGTGGTGGGGTTGAAGACTTCTAAATATGATCTTGATAGGACCACTAGATTTTTATGTTGTTTGGGTGTGAGAGTAACTACCATCTAATTATATTGTAGATTGGAAGTTATATTGATGTTATTTTTGATAATGTCTTCATCAAGCATTGAAGAACTATTGTGCTCAATGACTAGTACCTCAAAAAGGTTTTGACCAATAAATTTGTATTGATTGTCCCATAACACCTATGATAAGGTTTCAATAAGTAACATTGACTTTTTACTTTGATTATCTTATAGTGCCTCAAATAAGGTTTCACTATAAGATGTTGATTTTGGACTTTGAATGTCCCCTAGTGCCTCTAAAAAGGTTTTGCTAAGAGATTATTCTTTTTATACATGAATGTGGTCTTGGTTCCCATGACATTATTCTACTGATATGTCACCATGGATGTGGTTCAATAAGCTGTGATTTTATAATTTATAATTGGCACTTGTGGGAGGTGGAAGTTCAATATAATGTCTAGGTTGGTTGGTGTCAATGTCATGTGAAATGGTAATGAAATGGAAAGAGGTAGCATAATCTTTGTATAAGATACTAGGATAACTTATTTTGATACTAAATTAAATATCCTCAAGAACCATGGAAGGATCAAAAATATAATCAAATTGATCTATAAGGCATGCATAACTAATATTGTAATAGACATGAACATATTTTGATTCTGAAGCTAAGTCTGACTCAAGGGACTCTAAATCCAATGTTGAGACTGACATTGAGTTTAATTTTGATGCTAAATTTGATGTCAGTTCAAGAATAAAACATAAGTTTAATTTTAATTCTTCTTCAATTTTGGATGCTTCTATAATGATATCTTATTGAATTTTTGGTATTGGATAAGTAATAGCCTATGATGGCATAATGGGCTCTTCAAAAATAGGCTTAGATAATAAGGACTCAACAAAGATTGGATTTTCAAAGTAATACTCCTTAATGAGGGGAAAAAGGTTAAGATAAACTCCAAAAATACTGGATTATCAAAGGGAGTCTCTCTTAAAATAAGATAATGACCGAGATAATATTTTAGCCATAGGAAGTTATAATCATTAAGAAGTGACTCTAAAAAGACTAGATTGTCAGAATGAGACTCCTTGACAATAGAGATAGTATAAAAAGGTGATTCATCATATGTTAACTTGTCACTAATAGGTGTTTCATTAAAAACATCATGGATTGGTTGGTTCACTTAGCCTTGGTTTACAAGTAATTATAAAATACTAGTTTTAAACACATCTTGGTCTTCAAATGTTTGGCTCTATTAGAGAGGTACTGATTGGATCTATTGTGGATTGAATATTAGATTTAGTTTTTTAAATTGGTGGATGGTTTTAAATTATTTAATAATGTTTTTTAGTTGGATAATGACCTATTTTTAAATAGGCTCATCTAATATGGGCATAACAAAGACTAGTTACTAGTCTAGGATGATAATTATGACCCATCTAGTTATAATTGCACAACCTTGTTAGATAATGAGATACCATAATTGGAAGGGTCTATAATGGTAATGGTATGAAACTATGAATATTGGTTTCTATTGTGAGCCAAAGGACAAGGTTTTGAAATGGAAATGGTAATGGTAGGGCATTGCAAAGTTTGGTTGCTAACGTAATCTAAAGGATGAGGTCTTGGAATGGTAATGGTAAGGCATTATAAATTTTGGTTGCTAACACAAACCAAAGGATGAGGTAATATAATGGTAATTTTAGGTCATTTTTAAGTTTAGTTGCTATTGCAATCCAAAGGATGAGGTCCTGAAATGGTAATGGTAGGGTGTTGCAAATCTTGGTTGCTCACACAAGCCAAAGGATGAGGTCCTAGAATGGTAATGATAGGGAATTTTTTTTGTAATTATAATTATTTATAGGGTGGGTGAATAATTCTTTAAAACCTTTTTTACAATTCCACTTAAGCATTCATGACCATTCATTCAAACATGTAGATCAAATAATGAAAAAGTAATCATCTACATATAAATGAAACATAAGAACACAAGATAACATAACTTATATGTGGGAAACCCTCCATGGAAATAAAAAAAATATATCCCTTAAAATTTAATAAATTCCTATAATAAAAAATATCAAGTTTAGTGAATCACCAAATTTACATGGAGCACCAACCCCAACTAGTCAAGCACCCACTTAACTAGGCTTTAACAAGCACCAAATTAAAAGGAGGCACCAACCCCATAGATAAATCAGCACAAAATATGACACATAATTTATTTTATAACCTTTATATCACCTTGTTTCTCAAATAATTGATGATTACCACCTCTTCACACTCTTATCCCTCTCAAACTACCTTCTAGGCCTCTTCGCTCAATTAGCCATCTTATTGAATTGATTAGGTCATTTGACCTTGATATCCATACTCATACATCCTATTATATATTTATTAATATCTCTATACATCCATATAATGGTTTACATTACCTCCTTTTTTTCCTTAATGTGCTCTTTTATTCGCTTGCACTCACAAAACATATTCACAATTAGGCCTAATTAGTCTTTTTTTTATATCAGTGACTTGCTCTCACACACCTTGGTCAATCATATACACTTTCACACTTGTATTATGATTAAAATATGCCTTATAACATGTTACAAACATTAATTAACCAATACATTAGGTTTTCCATAACTTAATAGACCAAATTCGCTTTTAGGGCTTAAGGAAACCTAATTTAATTAGCCCTTCATTAGAGCATGTTACACTTTGTTTTTCATAGAAAACTTTAAAAGTTCAAACATAGTATTATAAATTCATATATCACTCCAATAAAATTTATCCAACTTCAAATTAGGTCCATAACACCTTTAGGTCCAACCACTACTTTAACCTCTTCTCAAAATATTGTTCACAATAGGCTCTGATACACATAGAAAGTTTGTCTTGAATAAATAAAGCATAACACAATTTTTCCAAACAAACATGGAAAAAAAAAATATAACTAATTTTTATCATCATATTATTTAAACTTCACAACATAGGCTAAAAGGACTCAAACCCTTCTCTGCAAAATGCTCACTCTAAACTGCCAACTAGCCTCAAAACACAGTCTTGGGATTTTGTACTTATGACACCTAAAATAACACACTCAAGTAATTAAAATGCATTAAAATGATCCTATAAAATAATTTAAAAAATATCCAACAAAATATCATAATATATAATGGAAATTATTGGTCTTGTAGACTAATTTGTTGACCTTTCTCTCAAACCGCACTTAGCCATACAAGCCATTTTGGCTTCAATGTTTCAAAATTTTACAATAACTTAAAATATTATGAAATAATTAATATTAAATAAAAGTCCCAAAAAATAACATCATTTAATTATATAATTTAACTCATTTCATATAGCCTCAAACTCATCTCTACAACTTGTTTACCTAAAACTGCTAGTTTGCTTTGAAGACCAATCATGGTGATAATGACCTTCAAACACCTATATGACCATTTATAGAGACTCCTGATGAATTTTTATGATATTATGAGATAATTATAAATTTTTTAGATAGAATTATAATATTTTAAAATATAAATATTATTCTTTTAGACCAATTTTAGAGCCTTTGTATCTCATTGTCTCATCTAAACCAGACAAGTCAAATTATGAGCAACATTTGCATCATATCCACTGACCTCCAAAACATATATCTAACATTAAAATGTCTTAAAATTATTTAAAATTTTATCCATGCACTTTTATTAATCCCTAATCCATGATAACACATCCCTAATCACTTTCTCACTTATGTATAGGTTTCTCATTGTTTGCACCATTAGGCCTGTTAGTAATAGGTTTTATTGGAAGATAAATTTATCACACCTGAGGGATATACACTTATCTTAAAACACCATGGAAATAAAATACAAGTATCAATGTTTTTCCTCCATCCATTTATCGACTTTGACTTGATCAACTCTTACTGCTACAAAAACTCTTCAAGAAACAAGGCCTTTCTTATTGGGTTCACTCACACACCTGACAAAACAATCAAACATGGAGGTGCCAAGGAGATTTTTATACATTATCAAATATTTTTTATAGTCATATAAGACCATTATAATCTATTTTTAACAATATCTTTCACATCAGATCATTTTTGGGTTATAGAGAGGGTTAACATTATTTTTTGGTGTTAATGATTATTCATAAAGGATTTACCCTTATTTCCAAAAATAATGCTTGGAGATATTAGATAATACCCTTACCCATATCTCCTTAACAACTAATTATCCCATTTAGAGGTTACACATGAAACCAAAAAATTTAAAGTCCTTCTCAAGTTGAAAACCCTTCATTTTATGCATGTGATAGACCTCAAAACCTCTTTTCATGCCTTATCTTGCAAAATAAGAACTCAAAATTTTTTAAAATGCTTGAGATAACATATTATACCTCTAAAAAAAATACATTTCCATAATTTATTTATAAATAGAACCTCATACCCCATTAGTCTTATAATCTCTCTTTTTTCTTTTTGATCTTGACATACAAATCATATTAGGCTTTTAAATTGGCCTTCATGTATCTTTCAAAGTGCTCTCTACCTTACCCAAAAACTCAACCAACCTCTCTCAATATCAAACACTACTTACATCCTTCATAGGCCTTGATGATATCTCATTAGAGTAGGTAGGGTCTACAAATAGTTTAGATACATACTTCATCTATAGGTCCTACCCCTGTAAGCTCAACTTGAAAATATCATTTATGCCTTTACACCTTGATCACATGTCTTACATGCTCCTTAGATAATGTCATACCTCTGCACATACATCTTCATACTCACCATGCACATGCTTATGGCATGACTATGTTTGATATGACTATGCTTCTCAAGCATTTGGAACTTGACCACTGACCTTAAAACACTTCTAAACGTAACTATTTTTTACATACATGATCACTAAATGTAAAGCAACCTCTCAAAATCCTGTGATCATTCACTTCACCAAGATTCACTATACACATAACTTCTCACAAGGTCTAGACATGGATGTACAAGACACCTTAAAGCCTTGATATGTTCCTTCCATATCATGATCTTAACACAACATCAAAAAAGTATACATAAGACACTTAGACCTGTACCTTTCTCTCTTATGGTAATCACTACATACCTTTAATGCTCATAATCTTGCCATAATAGGTTCATAAGCTCATAAATCAAAGACCACTCATCATGCATCCTCACCAAATGCATATAGACATCAATGAAAACACACTTTGACATTAATGACATCAAATTGACATCAATGACAACACTATGCTAATAAATTCCCCCTTTATCATTGATGAAAAAACACACTATAGTCTAATCAATCTCTTCTCCCCCAAACTAGTAAATCTTCCTTCATGAACTTTTCTCCCCCTTTGACATTAATGACAAAGTATCATACACACTATAATTCTTGGAACCATTCATTCTCCTTCTTTGGAAACTATTCTCAAAAAATACAAAATAACATATAGCTACCAAGCTCCCTCTTAGATCAAGCATAGTATTTAAATGAAATATAATCATAAGACCATACATCTTGTTCTTGATATGACTCAAACTCACTAGGATATCCCATTTTTTTCTCTGATAAAGATATATTCAAATGGATGTAGGTATACAAGACTACTTACCTTCCTTTATGCACCTTGATGCCACAAAAATGAATGATAACTAACTTAATTTTTATATACAAGTTTCATAAACATCCAATTTGTCTTCATGATTCTATATACCTTCTATGTACTACACACCTACTCTTGAAGCTCATGAATTAATGATTAGCTCCCCATTTGTCCTTATAGATTTTTATTCAAATAATGAATAAATGTCTTTTCTGACCTCCTTCATGCTTAATTAGACCTTCAACCTTTTTTCAAACTATAAATAATACTAATATCATCATCTTATCTTCATAAGCCATATTTGATCCATCTACATCATGACAACCCTTCTTGTATTAGTTCACCACTCATTAGGTTTGTAAAACACCTAGTTCACTATCTATCAGACTTTTATCTTTCTCAGTCACCTTCATCTTACATAACCAAGGGATACCAATCATATAAACATATGATTTATATCCCAAAGGTCATCTTCAAGTGCCTATATCAATCTCACTCAATGCTTATGAGCATAAAACATCTCTATAATCAACATTTGTCCATCATGTCTATTAGGTCCTTCTGTAATCAAAAATGTCCTTACAAGGGAACAATCTAATCCTCCATGCTAGAGTAAAGATTAATCATGTCATGTCTATATGGTATCTAAGATGTTCTTTTTGCATCAATATATCTCCTTCATGTTTCTCAAACCACCATGTCACAGACCTCATTGTGACATCTTCCTTGCATCATTATATCAACTAGGTTTACATATACATGCTTCATTATGACAGACCTAATCATAAATTTTATTTTTCATGATATGCAAACTGAGAATTTAAAACATTTTCCTTGGTCCTCTATGACCTTAATGTCATCTTGATGCACATAAAACACTCAAATATCTCTTACAACTAGATAAACATATGAATCAATAGTACAAAGAGACCATCTCCAACATAGATCAAGCACCTTGGTACCAATACCAAATCTCAACATAGATCAAGATTAATTACAACTAGATATCAAAAACTTACCTCTCAACATGCCAAAAGACAACACTTTCAGCTTAGACTCAATAATATTCAACATGTCTTCATATATTCTTGACATACAACACCTTTAAAATATCAACAATCATCCACCATGCTTCTACTTATAGATGAGTGTCTCGATGAAGCCTAATGGAGTCACCCCTTTCATAGGGCACTATAACAAAACAAAATCAAGAGATTCCTAGATCTCCATATGCTCACAAGACTAAATATTATTTAATGTCCTTCTAGGATTGAATATCAACTTAGGCTTGACCTTTGACTTGGCCTCTTCATCATCCTTTTGAGATAACAAATAATACTATTGACATTATTTCAAATCTAACTTATGCTCTACAGTAGCAAATATCCCACCTTAGTTTATGAGTTGATCATGACTCACCTTTTCATCTTTCTTCTTCTCAGACAACTCTTCATTATTACTCCTTTGATCAACAACATAAGAACCAAGACCTCTCCTATCTCCTAACATGAGTCTTGAGAAAACACTATCCATACTCTGAGCTTTCATATAATCTTTTTCTTTAGTCTTCATTTTACCAGTACAATCATTCTTTGGTAGACCATTGACCTTTGAAGTCTAACTCTCCTTGGCTTGAGCTTATTAGGATCACCTTTAGGATATTAGTTCTATCTAAAAGTTATTGATTTGATATAAATTATTGGAATAATAATGACTTATAGGGGGTGCATCATTATTTAAATCCTTTTCTACAATTCCACTTAAGCATTCATGAACATTCATTCAAACATGTAGATCAAACAATGACTAAGTAACCATCCACATATGTATGAAACATAAGAACACAAGATAACATAAATTATAAATGATAAAACCTCAAGGGGAATAAAACCCATTAAACCTTGAAAATTTACTATAGTCCTATAAGAAAAAATATCAAGTTTAGTGAAGCACTAACTTCACATGGAGCACCAACCCTAACTAGCCAAGTAACCACTTGACTAGGATTTAACAAGCATCCACTTACAAGGAGGTACCAACCCCATATATGACTCAGTAACAACTTAGCCAAATTAATTTATTTTATCACATTCATATCACCTTGTTGTTAAACCAACTGATGATGACCACCTCTTTATCTCTTCACACTCTTATCGCTCTCAAACTACCTTCTAGGCCTCTTCGCTCAAATAGCTATCTTTTTGACTTGATTAGGTAATTTGAATTTGATAACCATACTCAAAAATCCTATTATATATTCATGAATATATCTCTACACCCATATTATGTTCTACATGACCTCTTTCTACTCCTCAATGTGCTTTTTATTTGCTTGTACTCATAACACATACTCACAATTAGACCTAATTAGTCTTTCTCTTATACAAGTCACTTTCTCTCATACACCTTGGTTAGACATATGCACTTGCAAGGTCTTATTAAATTTTATAAAAATTAATTAACCAATACATTATGTCATCCAAAACTTAATATACCAAAATTATTTTTAGGCCTTAAGGAGACCTAATTTAATTAGGCATTCATTAGAGCATGTTACACTTTGTCTTTCTTGTAATACTTCAAAACTCCACACATAGTAGTATCACTTCATATAAAAAAATATATACCTTATCTAAATTAAATTTATATCCACAACACCTTTTATGTCCAACCACTACTTAAACCTCTTCTTAAAACATTGTTCACAATAGGCTTTCATACACAAAATTATGTCTTGAATAATTGAAGCATAAACACAATTTTTCCAAACAAAAATGGAAAAAAGTAACATATACAAAATCCTCATTGCCTCACTATCATCACCATATTATTTATACTTCAAAACTTAGGGTAAAATTACTAAAACCCTTCTCTGTAAAATGCTCACTCTGAACTACCAACTAGACTCAAAACATAGTCATGGAAAATTATAATTACAACACCTAAAATAACACACTATAGTACTTATAATTCATTAAAATGATAATATAACATCCTTTTAACAACTTAAAACAATAATATCATAATCTATAATGTAAATTATTTTCCTTGTAGACCAATTTGTCGACCTTCTTTCTCTCAAACCTCACTCAGCTATACAAGCCATTTTAGCTTTGATGTTTCAACCTCTTACACTAATTTAAAATATTATGAAAATAATGGATAGGACATAAAAGTCCCAAAAAAAATCATGTTAATTATATACATTAACTCATGGCATATATTCTCAAACTCATCTCTGTAACTTGCTTACATAGAACCACCAGTTTGCCTTGAAGACCAGTCATGGTGATAATAACCTTCAAACACCTATATGACCATTTATAGAGAATATTGATGCATGTGTATGATCTTATTATATAATTATACCATTTTTATATATAATTATAATATTTTCAAATATGAATATTAGTCTTGTAGACCAATCTTAGAGCCTTTGTATCTCATTATCTCATATGAACCAGACAGGTTAACTTATGAGAAACATTTTCATCATATCAACTAACCTCCAAAACCTATATCAAATAGTAACATGTATTAAAAAAATTTAAAAATGTCTCCATTTGATTTTATTCATCCCTAATCCATGATAACACATCCCTAATCACCTTCTCACTTTTGCCTATGTTTCTCACTATTTGCACCATTAGGCCTATTAATGATAGGTTGTCTTGGATGACTAGTTTAGCAAACCTGATGGATATAAAATGTTCAAAAACTACCATGGAAATAAAATACAAGTCTCAATATTTTTCCTCCATCCATTTATCAACTTTGACTTGGTCAACTCTAATTGTTACAACAAATCTCTAAGAAATAAGACCTTTCTTATAGGGTCCACTCACACACTTGATAATCCAATTAGACTTAGAGGTGAATGGGAGAGTTGAATACATGATCCAATAGTTTTTATAGTCATTTGATACCATTATGGGTTGTTTTAAACAATATATTTCACATCAGGTCATTGTTAGGGTTTTAGAGAGGGTTAACATTGCTTTTAATGTTAATGATTATTCATAAAGGATTACCCCTTATTTATAAAATTAATTATTTGAGATATTATAATTACCATTCCCCATCTCTCCTTAATATATTAGGTTCCCATGCAGAGGTTACATGTGCTAGTGAACACTTAAAAGTACTTTTCAAGTTGAGATCCCTTCATTTTGTGCACATGAGAGACCTTAAAACCACTTTTCATGCCTTATATTGCAAACCAAGACCTAAAAAATCATTAAAATGCTTGAGAAAATATATTATACCTCTTATAACACTTATATTTCCATATTTTAATTGGAAATATAACCTTATACCCCATTAGGCTTACAATCTCTCTCTTTTCTCTTTGATCTTGACTTAAAAATCATATTAGGATTTGAAATTGGCCTTAATGTCTCTTTAAAATTTCTATAAACCTTAGTCACAAACTCAAGAAACCTCTCTCATGATCAAAAATTTCTTACATCCTTCATAGGCCTTGATGATATCTTATTAGAGTAGGTAGGGTCTAGAAATATTCTAGATGTAGACTTGATCTGTAGGTCCTACGCTTATATGGTCACCTTGAAACTCTTCTTTATGCCTCTACATATTTCTCACATGTATTACATGATCCTAAAAAAAATTCATACCTCTTTACATACATATTCATTCAAACCATGCACATGCTCATGATATGACTATGCTTGCTATGACTAGGCTTCTCAAGTATTTAGAACCTGACCACTAACCTTGAAAAAAATTATAAAGGTAACTATTTTTTACATACATGATCACTCAATTCCAAGAAACCTCTCATAATCTTGTGCTCACTCACTTCACCAAGCTTTACTATTCACATACCTTCTCACAAGGTCTATACAAACCTTTACAAGACACCTTGATGCCTTGACATGTCCCTTCCATGTCATGATCTTAACACAACATCAACCAAGTAGATATAAGACATGTCAAGCTATACCTTTCTATCTCATATAAATCACTACATATCTTTAATGCTCATAAGCTTGACATAATAGGATCATAAGCTCATACATCAAAGACCACTCATCATGCATCTTCATAAGATGCATCAAGACATCAATGACAATATACTTTGACATTAATAACATTATATTGACATCAATGAAAACATTATGCCAACAATTTTAAATCATGGTTACTAATTCAAGCCAAAGTATGAGGTCCTATAATGGTTGGTATAGCATTATGAAGTTTGGTTACTCGCATAAGTCAAATGATGAGGTCCTAGAATGGTAATGGTAGGTAATTGTGAAGCTTGGTTATTTTCATGATCCAAATGAAAAGGTCCTAGAATAGTAATGGTAGGGAGTTGTGGGGCTTGGTTACTCATACAAGCTAAAGGATTAGTTTTTAAAATGGTAATGGTATGGCATTGTGAATCTTAGTTGCTCAAACAAGTCGAAGGAGGGTTAATGGTATAGGTAAGGGATCAAGTACCATTATAATTGAAAGGGTAAACTTGGTATTTTAATCATCCCAAATAATGTATCATCGAATACTATACTTGAGTATCATGTCCTTGTTCTCTAGATTGAGTATTTTTAGGAAATGATCCATCTCACAAACTACATCAAAACCATAGGGGTCTTGAACAAAGTCATCTTCTATGACCATGTTATCATATCCTAGATTTTGCATGGCTCTACTATGAGTGTAATGAGACATATCCAAATCAATGATTAATGTTTTAAAAAAAGGCCTAGAGTTATGCAAACTCTAAAAAAAATGTCTGAAAGACAATTGGTCCAAACTTGGTCTAACCTAGTTGAAGGAATGGCATTGTATCTCCAAAAAGTTTAGTGCTAAAAATTGGTATAAAACAATCTAACATCAAATGTCTAAAACAAATGGTCAAGTGGATGAAATAAAATTAAAATCCAAAACTTAGGTATAAATTGTTTCAAATAAGTCTAATCTATGTTTAAATAATCAAAAGTTTTAGGTCTTTTGGAAAATAAGGCACAAAAATAGTTTTCAAATGGATCAAGAATTTAACCTAAGTTACACAACCTAAAAATGAAAGATCAATGTCTAGTCCAAAATTACACAAGGCATAGGCAGACAATCAATTGATGTTTGGATTTTAAATTGTCAAGGTTAATTTTAAACTTGATTTAGAATAATATGGATTTCAAATATTCAACAAGCTAGACAAAAATGTATATCATGATGGTACTAGGCATAGATCCAAAAGGTATACATGGTTTTGAAATTTTAAACTTTTAGATACAAGGAAACAAGTATTTGAAATGATTTGAGCAATGTAACAATGTTATCATTCTCTAAATATGTGAGAAATGGTTTTTTTTAATACTTTAAGGCATAAAACTTGGAAAAAATTGGGTATCATAATGACACCATTTTTAATCAAGTGACACACACATAAAAGTTTGACAATGACTAAGGTAAGGTGTGGTGTCAAATGGATGGTATAATGCCTCTTCAAATAAATTAATGATGTATAATAACACTTATTTTGACATGGTATGATAAATAAATAATTATGACTTAAGACCATGTAAGTAAAATGAAAAAATGACAAAAACACCTAAGTGTAACATCTTAAATCCTAAAACTAACAAGGTTGCATCATAGTGTCAAATTATGTCTATATACTTGTTATTGAGAGGATTTTAAATTATTAATCCAAAAATTAAAAGTGTGTGAAAATTAGGATTTTTATACCACCTCTTCTCTCAAACATTTTTACAATGACATGAAAATTTAGGATACTCACCCTGCATCAATAGTATGTCTACGGCAAGTGGGGTTGTCTAAACTATCAATTTTCATTTGCTTTCTAGATGGTCCCATATGTGTGGCAAATACTAGGGCATAATTTAATCATTTAGATCTACATCAACCATATTTTTATGAAAGGGTAAA